>OX457028.1:82771769-82945415 GCA_949752745.1 Protula sp. h YS-2021
GGGGATGGAGAGGGAGTTCTGGGAGGAGGGGTAGTAGGGTGTAGGGGAAGGAGAACCACCATCTGGATTCCCCCCCCGTAATACCGCCACCTAAATTATTATTAAAATTATGATTATATTTTCTTTTATCAAAGGAGAGTTTGCATACGTTTATTTAAACACACATCTTCTCAAGACAAAGGTGTGAGTGCTCTCTATCGTTTGATTTTATAACACCAGAACCCCAGAAATTAGAAGAACCTCAGAACTGAGCGAAAGTGGTCCGATTTCTGTATTGTTCCGATTGCGGAACTCTGGTTTAGTTATTATGATTTGCACTATATATATATATATATATATATATATATATATATAATATATATATATACATATATATATATATATATATATATATATATATATATATATATATATATATATATATATATATATATATATATATATATATATATATATATTTGGGGGGGGGGGTAAGAGTAATCACATAGTCGGCTAAACGTTTTGTCATTTGTTTAAGACTTGTTTATCACTCTCCATAACTCTTAATCTATAATTAAGTTGAAACAGAACTTGAATCTAGGACAGCAAACATTACACCGCCGTTGTTTGGGGGGGGGCGGGGGGAGGAGGAGGGAGGAGTGAGGAGGGAGGGAGGGAGACGGGGTGACATCTACTCCGGCGTCATTATTGGCGTAAGGCTGATCGATTCATAAACAAAAACAATAGGAATAAAATGCGAATGACACGAGCAAGAACAAATCAATAAAAAAAGAAAAGGGGATGCACATTTCTTCGTTACAGTTATCTACTTTTTTCTTGGAATTGTGTCACGAGACGATCACGTGACTATACTCTCCATGGATTGGTTCAAATCTGATGATAGTTTTTTCTTGGAATTGGGCCATGCGACTCTGTATTGATTGGTTGAGATTTGAAGAAATAATACAGCTTACGTAGACAGTTTACTGTCCATTTTGCTTGTCTGTCTGTCATCGTCTTATGCATGAAGCAAAAATATTAGATTTAGACACACAAACTATAATAATAATAATAATAATAATAATAATAATAATAATAATAATAATAATAATAATAATAATAATAATAATAATAATCATAATAATGTGATCTATTACTCCCCCGCCCCTTATATCCTCTACATCTTCCTGCCAACCTTTTACATAAATCTTGGCTAGGTCCGTATAACTCCCTTCGGCTGCGTTCTAGGTCCAGTCGCTACAGCCGCCGTACGGGACCTGTGACGGCACAATGGTGAAGGAGACACGCTCTGACTGTCTGAGGACGTGCCGGACGACGCAGATGAAAGACCAGTGCGGCTGTATGGATGCTTACATGGACAACAAAACAGGTGCGGTTTGGACAGGGGGAGGAGGGGAGACAGGATACGGGGGGATGGCGGGGGGGGGGCGCAGGTTATGTATGGTTGCTTACATGGACACAAAACAGGTGCGCCACACAGGAGGAGGGTGTGGTCGTTGGAGGGGGAGGGGGAGGGGGAGGTGGCGGGTGGGGGGGGGCGTAGGTTATGTATGGTTGCTTACATGGACAACAAAACAGGTGCGGTTTGGACAGGGGGAGGAGGGGAGACAGGATACGGGGGGTGGCGGGGGGGGAGGCGCAGGTTATGTAAAGGTGCTTATATGGACAACAAAACAGGTGCGCCACGCAGGAGGAGGGTGTGATGAGGGCGGGTTAGATTAGGGGTAGGGGTGGGGACGGGCATAGGTTATGGGAGACTTAGTGCGACCACGGTCACAATAATGTGGTGGAAATATACGACCGCCTGATTTTTTTTCTTTTAGACTGTTAAGCACATTTTCGAATTGGCCATGTATTATTCAACTATTTCTTTTCGGATGAGGCAAAACATTGGCATTTTGTCTTCAGTTTGTCCCAACTCCAATAAATTTTGCCGAATTTCATATCATTATTTTATGTTCTTGTTTCTTTACCCCTGCCCTAAACTTTTTTTCTCCTTAACGATGTCTGACATTTCCGGAAATTATGCATTGACAATGTCCGTCTCAATGCGGAATGTGCTGCACTGAATATCTGTTCATTCACCTGTTTGTGTCAGGTTAAGGTTTGAAATGATTCTTGCGAAGGTTTTTTTAAAATAATTGTTAATATATTTTTGCTTTACAGTAAATACACGAGTCTGTGACGTCACAACGATTTTCGATTGCGTGAAAAATGCGAAAGGTATGTATTGGATAGTGTCATTATTCCATAATTGCAATTACAGTTATTTTTAAAAGGAAAGACATGATGAAACTTCTTCCATCGCTACATCCGCGCAAGACTTTTTTTTCGTTACGAGAGAACTGGAGCATGACAGCATGAGAAAGGCTTTGTTAGGAGTCGTGTTTTCGCATATTTTTAGTTATTATTTAATTATTTTTGGACGATCTTGCTGTTGTACTCAGAATATCAGAACTGGTAATGCAGTAAGAGTAGGTGGGTAACGGGATTTCTGGCCGGTCATCCCCTCTCCTCCTCCTCCCCCCATCCCCGGTAAAAAAGTCATCGCTGTACAAAGGGTTATTATTATTATTATTATTATTATTATTATTATTATTATTATTATTATTATTATTATTATTATTATTATTATTATTATTATTATCATCATTATTATTATTATTATTATTATTATTATTATTATTATTATTATTATTATTATTATTATTATTATTATTATTATTATTATTATTATTATTATTATTATTATTATTATTATTATTTTCTCTTACAGAGAATGGCTTGATCAGTGACACTGACTGTGACTGCGGCGTTCCCTGCTTCCGTCACACCTACGACCCAACTATGTCGTACGCCCAACTGTCGCAATTCAACATCGAGCGCATGGTACTGGTCGATCCGATTAATCGCGATAGAGCTGAGAGAAATTTCCTACTTGCAACCGAGTACTCGCAGCGAGTAGTGGTGGATATCGCCGAGACGGACCGCGAACAACTCACGGAGATGATAGAGCACATCACAACATTGGATGAGACCATAAACAACATCGCCAGCAGTTTCGTTGACGTACCCACGTTTCAGGAAGCTTTCGACACGCCGATCCCTCTGGAGACGTATGAGCAAGTGTTCGATCCAGAGATTGCCCTACTCGGGACAGTCAGACAGACGATCTACTACAACGCGCATCGCATGTTCCCCGGTAGTTATGAAGTCACCGGAAGCGGGGAAGAAGTCACTGAGAAGTTAGGCTGGCTTCTGGAATCCTCAGACGGCACATTTGAGGACCGATTCGACGGCTGCGCTGGTCACGTGACTTCGCGGGCTTTCGATTCGTCTTTTGACCCACTCGAGTACTACAGCAACTACCAAGGCGTGTGGGTTGATGCTGATTACGAGCTCTTCTTTGATTTTCCAGATTCGTATAATTTTTACGAGAGAAACTGCCACTACTATCTGGATCCCGATTCTTACCGAGGCTGGTGGCCGATGGTTTACGAAGCGCTATTCAGCTGCTATAACTTCCTCGATGTGTGTGATGTTTACATAGCAACGAAGATACGTCACGCGGAGAATATCGCTAACGAGATCGTCATCCCGACCACAAATCCTCGTACGGGGACAGCGAACCAGCTGAGAAGCAACTACATGGAATTCATCGATGCCACTTTTAACGACAGTTACGTCAATCCCAACGACATAGCTGAACACTTGACGTGTCTCGATACAATTGACGCGTACGAAAACGACGTTGATGTCCCCTTGGCCGACATCATGACGTTACTGAACAGTATATCAGGTGCAACGTCACTGGACAGCATACGACAGGACTTAGGCGCGTTACAGTTAATCGTCACGAACTACACCTCCGTGATGGTCGATGACGTCGTGTCGCGATGCCGGTGGTACCACCCCTACATTAGTTACACGTGGCTGGATGGTATTTGTTACAACGACGAGAACGATGAAGATCGTGACTGCGACAAATACACGGACTACCAAAGCGGTCTGGATGAAATGACGCGCTACGCTACTGCCATAGAACTCCTCTTTGCGTCCATGACCAGCAAGATTAGATCCATGCAGGCGACTTCCCAGCATGCACTTGTTGGCATACTCCAGGAAGCGCTGCAGGACTACCTGGACATGAACATCACCAAGACGGAACTCTCCACAATTGTGCAGTCATACGTCGTCACGAACGCCCTACAGGACGTCATTTCCAACGGCAACGACTTCATCTCGTCCGGTATAGAGGCCATACAGCAAGCCCTCCTGACGAGGACAGTCTTAGAAGAGGCCTACACGGACCTGTATACTTTCATGCTGCCCGTCATGTCCCCCGCTGTCGTCGAAAACATGACGTACGTCCGGTACCTCAGCGAGAGTAACAACAGCGCCATTGACGCCATACTCCAGCATCTCCAAGACGACCCGCTCAATACGACAATCTGGATGATACGTCACATGTACAGTGACGTCTTCATGACGGCCCTGGATGACGCCCGCACTGAGCTGGACGTCGGGCTGGACTACCTGGCAGAAGCGGCGTCCGGATTGGAGGAGAGTCTGGAGAGCTACACTCTAGATACGCGGATGAATTACAAGTTCTACACGTGAGTGTTGCTCAAAAGACAGAGATAGATCCGGGGGAGGGGGAGCGGGGACTTGGATGAGTCCTGCATGGATGTCAAGCTATTCTCTCTCCCCCCAATTCCTGTGAGGATTTTCCTTGTGTGATCCAAAGCTGAACTTGAAAGTTGATCCTTACCTGCAAACCCTTCCTTACTCCCCCCTCCCCCTACCCCCCCCCCCCCTCCTGGCCGCCATGAAAGTCGGAATCCAGTGTGGTTATATCGTTCCAGGGTCCCGCCAATTAGACTTTCTTGAAATGACAATTAGAAAAAATATGGCAAAGACTAATCTTTTAATCTGAAACAAAATGAAAAAAAAATGACTGCAGCTATTACAAGGTCATTTTATTTACTTTTTTTCGATTTTAGTGACACAGCCGGAATATAAGAAAGAAATTTGTCTGGCTCAGTGCCAATTTGAATATGAACTGATTTCATTTTGCAGAGAGAACTTCCTGCAGGTAGACATCTTCTACAAAGAGCTGAGCTACGAACGCATCGAGCAGCAACCGAGTTTTCCTTTCCTGAGTCTGCTGAGTGAAGTGGGCGGGTTCTTGGGTCTGTTGCTAGGCGCCAGCATCCTGACGGTCTGCGAGCTCGTTGATTGGATCGTGTTGACGTGCTCCAGCAAGTGCAGAAAAGCGACAAATGCGAACCAGGAGGAGGGAGAAAATGAACAAGCAGCCTCGCAGTGCTGAGGAAAAAGTGTGGAAGAATTCACACGGTGTGGAAGAATTCACACTGTATGGAATAATTCACACTGTGTGGAAGATTCGCACCGCGTGGAAAATTCACTTTGTATGGAAGAATTCACACTGTGTGGAAGAATTCGCGTGGTGTGGAAGAATTCGTACCGCGTGAAAAATTCACATTGTGTGGAAGAATTCGCACTGTGTGGAAGAATTTGCACTGTATGGAAGAATTCACACTGTGTGAAAGAATTCACACTTTGTGGAAGAATTCACACTCTGTGGGAGAATTCACACAGTGTGGAAAAATTAAAGACACTGGAGATTCTGAGTTAGCGGTGACCAAAAAAATGGTAATAATAATATAAAAAGAACAAATCAAAATTTATAACGCAGTTGTAGATCCAAAGAGGCCAATCTCTGTGTGATTTCTCATTCCCTGACCTACCCCCCCCCCCCCCCTCGCCCCCGTGCGCCTCTGCCCCTTTATAAAAGAAAAAAATACAGCTTCTCTCTTTTTGGAATACGGCTTCTTTTTTTCTTCAACAACCCCAGATCCCACACCCAAAAAATAAATAAATAATAAATAATAATAATAATAATAATAATAATAATAATAATAATAATAATAATAATAATAATAATAAACAGAAATCAATAAATATCATTTAGCGCATGACACGGGGGAAGGTTCACTTCTCATGGCTTAAATATTGTTTCCTATTGTAACTATTATTTTTCTTTAACATGGACATGATTTTTGTTTAAAATAGACGCCGATATTACGAAAAGACAATTCATAATCGGGGAAAATTGCGGAGACAAACTTAACAGAGGTATAATTGCGGTCAAAGGAGATGTAATTGCTGTTAATATAAATATATATATATATATATATATATATATATATATATATATATATATATATATATATATATATATATATATGCATATATATTAACATAGATATAATTGCACTTTAACAGATATGTAATTGCGTGTTAATGAAGATATAATTGCACGTTAACGAAAATATAATTGCGCGTTAAACCGTAGTAACAATTGGCCCGTAATGACTTTGTCTCCTTTGTTTAAAGGTTACGTCATGTTTTCTCCTGTATATAAAGCATTCTGATGCCTTTTTGTAAAAATATATGCAACTTCTATTTTAAATGCATTCCTTTTTCAGATTTAAAGATTAATATTTTAATTGTTCTGCAGCTTACTGACTTGTATATTTATTCTGGGGGAGATCTGGATGGTTTTAAATAGGCCCGAAGGTGACGTCACTTTCTGTGTAAAGTACCTCTCTTACCCTAATCAAAATGATTAAACGCACCCCCTCCCCCATCCCCTCGTCGTAGGAACATTTCCAGATCATCACCACAAGCACCACCACCCAACCCCCCCCCCCCCCAACACACACACACCAAATCGTGCGTTCTTCGCGTTGTTTTTAAACAGCCAACCTCTACGGCGGTTCGGTCTATAGTGTATAATACCTTTTTACTCTGCAGACTCATATGGGATTCCAAGAAAATAGTTCTCATAAAAGAAGGGAATTACTTTTTGTAATATCCATCCGCTCTGTGTTTATACATCACAGATAGATCCTGTCAGGGGTCAGTTGTTTCATAATAACGGCTTTCTTCATGGACTGGCTAGAAAACCGATAATTATAATTATACATAGCCGCGCCCATTCAAGAATCTTCATTTTTATCTGTATTACACTGTACAGTTAGTTGCTATAAGATGGATTCTATCCTACAATCCTGCAGACTTGTTACAAGATATATTCTGTAATCACAAACAAGTAACAAATCGCAGAATACTTGTCCACTTATTATTTAAACAATAACACTAATAATTATTATTTTTATTTATTTATTGCGAAACTGGTTTAACTTCATTTAACTTCATATTGTCCATTAAGAAACAGCATTGGAACTGCTGGGTTTTCAAAAAATGCATAATTCTGTAACTGACAATTTGTAAGTGCGTAATCCATTGGTATAATCAAACTTTTCACGGAAACTTCGAAACTAAGATAAAATGTAATAAATACTGTTGCTTAGAATATCGATTGTTTTATTACGAGATGACTCATTTATTCACAAAATACCTCATTTATTTACGAGATGACTTATTTATTTACGAGATGACTCATTTATTTACGAGACGACTCATTTATTTACGAGATGACTTATTTATTTACGAGATGACTCATTTATTTACGAGATGACTTATTTATTTACGAGATGACTCATTTATTTACGAGATGACTCATTTATTTACGAGATGACTCATTTATTTACGAGATGACTCATTTATGTACGAGATGACTTATTTATTTACGAGATGACTCATTTATTTACGAGATGACTTATTTATTTACGAGATGACTTATTTATTTACGAGATGACTCATTTATTTACGAGACGACTCATTTATTTACGAGATGACTTATTTATTTACGAGATGACTCATTTATTTACGAGATGACTCATTTATTTACGAGATGACTCATTTATGTACGAGATGACTTATTTATTTACGAGATGACTCATTTATTTACGAGATGACTTATTTATTTACGAGATGACTCATTTATTTACGAGATGACTCATTTATTTACGAGACGACTCATTTATTTAAGAGATGACTTATTTATTTACGAGATGACTCATTTATTTACTAAATGCCTCATTTATTCACGAGATGACATTAAGCCTGTTCGATTGAATATGGCGGTCCGATAAAAATTAGATTTTTGGCGATTTTTTTAAAACTAACTAACCACATTTTCACTTCCCATTTTCAAACAACTAACCAGCAATCAAGTGGTAGGATCGTCTGAAACGTGCAAATATGCAAAAATCTCAAATTGTCCCGCGTACCATGGCATAATATGTTTACAAAAACTAAATTTGTTAAATGTGCTTTAAAACTTCCATTTTTCCACTACTAAGACTTCCGAGTATTCGAATAAGTAACGTGGTAAAATGCTAAAATCCATTTTATACATCATATGTTTTCCAAAAGCTAAATTTGTTAAATGTGCTTTAGAACCCTCATTTTCCCACCAATATAGCATAACGCATAACATTAGACTTAGTATGGGAAAATCTCAATCCCACTTTTTTGACGCCATTATGACGTCACAGGTGAGCCAGAATCCCCATGGGGGTTTTGAACCAGACATGAATGTGTGCATTATAGCCTTATATGCCATGTTTTCGCAAACATTCTGGTTAAGTCTGGAATAGATGAGTTGGTAGAGCGTCAGATTCCTGGTCGGAAGGTTGGTGGTTCGAGTCCAGGTATGGGCGGCCTAACCCTAGACCATGATATCTGATTATGTGACCAAATCACATGACTAAGTCACATGACCAAGTCACGTGACCCCCCCTCCCCCCCCCCCCCCACCGGTGACAGATTTCTACCTGTCAATCATCGTGACATATAACCTTATAACGGATACATTTATCACGCACTCATTCATAACACACATTCATCATACACTTTCATCACAGCTCATTCACAACGTACTTATTTATAACACACATTCATCGCGTACTCATTCATAATGTACTCATTCATAATGTACTCAGTCATAATGTACTCATTCATAATACTCATTCATAATACACATTCATAATGCACTGTATGATCTAGGGTCAAGGTTATGCCTCTTAGGGTCATGACGTCATCATGACGTCATCATTACGTTTATGACCTTATTATGAGGTCATTAGAACGGGCGCGCGCTTTATCCATTCCCATCTGACGGAGTAACCCCATGAGAGTTCTGCGTCACCCTATGACGTCACTATGACGTCATAGGTGACCCAGAGCTCTCGTTTCTCCCCTACTTACAGTCAAACTGTTGAATCAGACAGTTTACAAAGTGTCTGAATGAAAATTTCAGTTGGTAAATTACCTGGCTTTTAAGGCTCCGAAATTTGACATTTTGCCTGAATTTGTTTTTATTTTGTAATGCTTGCAGAACGGGCTTATTTGCTTTTAATCCTTGAGAAAAAACTAAATGTCCTGTCATGGGTCTTCTTTGTTTAAGGGGGGGGGGTTACAATCCCAAGGCTTGATCCCTAAAGGGAAAACCTTTTCCACTTTGGACATGAGTCTGGTGTGAAAAAAATGTGGATTGCAATTATTTATCTTAGGCTCGATATTGCAATCGGAAACTATCATCGATGAGATATATCTTTAGGCTCTCGACAATCACATATTCTTAATGAGTCGGTTGCATTACTTTGCTTTAGAATGGACTTTCTTCAAAGGGCCTGTTCAGCGTTAACCACAGTGCATTGGCGTAGATTAGCGACTTATGCTTGTGGAATAAATAGCTTGTGATTTCTCCTTCACATCGAGATTGCTTAAAATCCTCTTAAATCTTATGAGAATAAAAGTATGAAACAGTCAGACTAAAACAGATCACAAAAGTAAGCGTATACATTTTGCAACGAAAAATAACTTGCAATTTTTATTGAACTATAAAAATGCTCTGAATTAATAATTTTTTAAGGAGTAAATTAAAATAAATTAAAATTTCCTTTAATATAATTCTTTTTTAATTATTTTCAAGAAGAAGTTTTATAATTTATGTTATTTTGATTTTTAAGAGTAGGGTGAAAATAAGAGTTCCACCACACTTTTGTGGTGGTTCTCTTAAGAGTTCCACCACACTTTGTGACGTCATACTGTCTGGACCGGAAGTGCTGTCTGGACCGGAAGTGTTGTCTGGACCGGAAGTGACGTCTGGACCGGAAGTGACGTCATGATAAGCGTAAGGATAGGCGCGGCCATCCATGACGTGATAATGACGTCATGATGACGTCATACTGTCTGGAAGTGCCGTCATACTGTCTGGACCGGAAGTGTTGTCTGGACCGGAAGTGCTGTCTGGACCGGAAGTGTTGTCTGGACCGGAAGTGCTGTCTGGACCGGAAGTGTTGTCTGGACCGGAAGTGACGTCATAGGCGTTGTCATGGTAACGAATTGAAACTTTGTAAACAAAAGTCAACTTTGTAAACAAACTGTGTAAACAAACTTTATAAACAAAATTTGTCAATAAACTTTATAAACAAAATTTGTAAACAAACTTTGTAAACAAACTTTGTAAACAACATTTGTAAACAAAATTTGTAAACAAACTTTGGTTATTTACATAATTGAAACTCATTGAAACTTTGTAGACAAACTTTGTAAACAAACTCTGTAAACAAACTTTGTAAACACAATTTGTAAACAAACTTTGTAAACAAAATTTGTAAACAAACTTTGTAAACAAAGTTTGCAAACAAACTTTGGTTATTTGCATAATTGAAACTCATTGAAACTTTGTAAACAAACTTTGTAAACACAATTTGTAAACAAACTTTATAAACAAGCTTTGTAAACAAACTTTGCAAACAAACTTTGGTTATTTGCATAATTGAAACTCATTGAAACTTTGTAAACAAACTTTTTTTTCCCACACTCAGTCTTTCCACACACACACACACACCACGACTGAGCATTTCATAAGCCCCATAGGTATTTCAACCTTCTGATGGCAACTTTTTTTTTTCCCCTCACACTCTCTCTCCACACACACACACACCACGACTGAGCATTTCATAAGCCCCATAGGTATTTCAACCTTCTGATGGCAACTTTTTTTCCCCTCACACTCTCTCTCCACACACACACACACACCACGACTGAGCATTTAATAAGCCCCATAGGTATTTTAACCTTCTGATGGCAACTTTTTTTTTTATTTTTTATTTTTTGTTTGAAATGCAGTGTTTACTTAGAAAAAATGGCGTCATACAACCTGCAATAATCATCAGCAGCATTTCGTCATCAGTGCAATCAGACTGCGTAATCAGACTTCGTCATCAACAACGTAGACAGCGGTGTCAGGCTTTGTTGTTTTTCTGAGGCAGCAGTGTCTAGCTGCTTGGAGTTGCAGTGTGACCCTAAGTGTTATGATTGACGGATTTGCATGAAACGTTCACTGTTTGATTCAGGTTTATATCTAGTTTTCACATAGTCATGGACTGGTTACGCAGCTGGCTGTATGTATCATGAATTCACCTTAAAATGGTAAGTTAAAAGTGGGATAACTTTTGTTATGATTGACGGATTTGCATGAAACTTTCACTGTTTGATTCAGGTTTATATCTAGTATTAACATTAAGTTGTTATAGGCTATTTGAGCAGCTGGCTGTGTGCATATTTACCACCATTTTTTTTAAAATTTTGTAAAAAGTGGGATAACTTCCGCTATAGTTGACGGATTTACATGACAATTTCACCCTTGGATTCAGTTTGATGTCTTAGTTTTACAGTAGTTTGCATAGGTGGGTTGTTTGAATGGCGCGGGCCCCACCATTCAAACATGTGTTTGAATTATTTTTTACGTCAAAGTATTGTTCAACAAGTTGTTTAGCAATTGTACAACGATTCTTCAACAAGCTGTTGTTCAACATGTTCAACATGTTGTTGAACATGTTCAACATATTCAACATGTTCAACAACATGTTCAACATGTTCAACAACATGTTCAACATGTTCAACATGTTCAACAACATGTTCAACATGTTCAACAAGTTGAACATGTTCAACATGTTCAACATGTTTAATAACATGTTCAACAAGTTGAACATGTTCAACATGTTCAACATGTTGAACATGTTAAACTTGTGCAACAACATGTTGAACATGTTCAACAACATGTTGAACATGTTGTTGAACATGTTGAACATGTTCTTCAACTTGTTGAACATGTTGTTGAACATGTTCAACATGTTGTTGCACAAGTTTAACATGTTCAACATGTTGAACATGTTGAACATGTTCAACTTGTTGAACATGTTATTAAACATGTTGAACATGTTGAACATGTTCAACTTGTTGAACATGTTGAACATGTTGTTGAGCATGTTGAACATGTTGTTGAACATGTTGAATATGTTGAACATGTTCAACAACATGTTGAACATGTTGAACAACAGCTTGTTGAAGAATTGTTGTACAATTGCTAAACAACTTGTTGAACAATAGTTTGACGTAAAAAATAATTCAAACACATGTTTGAATGGTGGGGCGCGCGCCATTCCAACAACCCACCTATGCAAACTACTGTAAAACTAAGACATCAAACTGAATCCAAGGGTGAAATTGTCATGTAAATCCGTCAACTATAGCGGAAGTTATCCCACTTTTTACAAAATTAAAAAAAAAATGGTGGTAAATATGCACACAGCCAGCTGCTCAAATAGCCTATAACAACTTAATGTTAATACTAGATATAAACCTGAATCAAACAGTGAAAGTTTCATGCAAATCCGTCAATCATAACAAAAGTTATCCCACTTTTAACTTACCATTTTAAGGTGAATTCATGATACATACAGCCAGCTGCGTAACCAGTCCATGACTATGTGAAAACTAGATATAAACCTGAATCAAACAGTGAACGTTTCATGCAAATCCGTCAATCATAACACTTAGGGTCACACTGCAACTCCAAGCAGCTAGACACTGCTGCCTCAGAAAAACAACAAAGCCTGACACCGCTGTCTACGTTGTTGATGACGAAGTCTGATTACGCAGTCTGATTGCACTGATGACGAAATGCTGCTGATGATTATTGCAGGTTGTATGACGCCATTTTTTCTAAGTAAACACTGCATTTCAAACAAAAAAATAAAAATAAAAAAAAAGTTGCCATCAGAAGGTTAAAATACCTATGGGGCTTATTAAATGCTCAGTCGTGGTGTGTGTGTGTGTGTGTGTGGAGAGAGAGTGTGAGGGGAAAAAAGTTGCCATCAGAAGGTTGAAATACCTATGGGGCTTATGAAATGCTCAGTCGTGGTGTGTGTGTGTGTGGAGAGAGAGTGTGAGGGGAAAAAAAAAAAAGTTGCCATCAGAAGGTTGAAATACCTATGGGGCTTATGAAATGCTCAGTCGTGGTGTGTGTGTGTGTGTGGAAAGACTGAGTGTGGGAAAAAAAAAAAAGTTTGTTTACAAAGTTTCAATGAGTTTCAATTATGCAAATAACCAAAGTTTGTTAACAAAGTTTGTTTACAAAGTTTGTTTATAAAGTTTGTTTACAAATTGTGTTTACAAAGTTTGTTTACAAAGTTTCAATGAGTTTCAATTATGCAAATAACCAAAGTTTGTTTACAAATTTTGTTTACAAAGTTTGTTTACAAATTTTGTTTACAAAGTTTGTTTACAAATTATGTTTACAAAGTTTGTTTACAAAGTTTGTTTACAAAGTTTGTCTACAAAGTTTCAATGAGTTTCAATTATGTAAATAACCAAAGTTTGTTTACAAAGTTTGTTTACAAAGTTTGTTTATAAAGTTTGTTTACAAATTGTGTTAACAAAGTTTGTTTACAAAGTTTCAATGAGTTTCAATTATGCAAATAACCAAAGTTTGTTTACAAATTTTGTTTACAAAGTTTGTTTACAAATTTTGTTTACAAAGTTTGTTTACAAATTGTGTTTACAAAGTTTGTTTACAAAGTTTGTTTACAAAGTTTGTCTACAAAGTTTCAATGAGTTTCAATTATGTAAATAACCAAAGTTTGTTTACAAATTTTGTTTACAAAGTTTGTTTACAAAGTTTGTTTACAAATTTTGTTTATAAAGTTTATTTACAAATTTTGTTTATAAAGTTTGTTTACACAGTTTGTTTACAAAGTTCACTTTTGTTTACAAAGTTTCAATTCGTTACCATGACAACGCCTATGACGTCACTTCCGGTCCAGACAACACTTCCGGTCCAGACAGCACTTCCGGTCCAGACAACACTTCCGGTCCAGACAGCACTTCCGGTCCAGACAACACTTCCGGTCCAGACAGTATGACGGCGCTTCCAGACAGTATGACGTCATCATGACGTCATTATCACGTCATGGATGGCCGCGCCTATCCTTACGCTTATCATGACGTCACTTCCGGTCCAGACGTCACTTCCGGTCCAGACAACACTTCCGGTCCAGACAGCACTTCCGGTCCAGACAGTATGACGTCACAAAGTGTGGTGGAACTCTTAAGAGAACCACCACAAAAGTGTGGTGGAACTCTTATTTTCACCCTACTTTTAAGCTTATTAGGACTGCATATCTAAATTAATTCTTTACTTAAAAAAACGTTTTAAATTCTCTTCCCATGGACACCATTTCCACCTTTCAACTAAATTTGAAATTTTAGCCAGCCGCAAAACTTATGTTCTGATAGAAATGCCCCGCTATTTGTTACCCACGTTACAAGCTACTGTTCAGAGATATTATCATCAATGAGTTCATTGGAGAGAGCCAGGGTTTGCACTCACGTACCCCTAGGTTACGGCGCGTGTCCGTGACCCGGTGGGGGTGGGGGTGGGGGGCACGTAGGCACCACTAGGCTATCGCGCGTGTCCATGACCCGGTGGGAGTGGAGGTGGGGGCACTCAGGCGCCACTAGTCTACCGCGCGTGACCACGACCGGGTAGGGGGGTGGGGGCACTCTGCACCACTAGGCTACCGCGCGTGTCCATAACCCGGTAGGGGTGGGGTTTGGGGTGGGGGTGGGGGTGTATGCACTCAGGCACAACTAGGTTTCCGCCCGTGTCCATCACTATGCCGGGGGGGGGGGGGAAGAACCAAAAGGCTACTGCATGTCCATGACCTGGTGGGAGGAGACACTCACTAGGTAAACGAATGTGTCTATGATTATATAAAACCCCAGTGTGTTATTTTACGCCGCGCTTTGCCTACTTTAAACAAGCACCGCTAAGGCAACAAACAGTCTTGATTTTAATTTTGTCGTATTTCTTCTGCGGTGTCGGGAACTACTTCCAATCTGCAGCACTCATTGGAACACGATTTTATTCCTCCGCAGTTGAAGTTATGTCGCCACAGGTACCGCAAATCAGCCTACCACACAAAAAATAGTTCGGAACTTTTTTACAATTTGTGTTTAACTTTGCGTTCACTGAGATGCATTAAAATGTGGGGAGATGCGATGTGCGACATTTAAAAAAACCTTTGAAGTTTCAACGTTATAAGATCTGGTAATGATGATGTTTATGAGGAAGAGGAGAACGAATGGTCATTGTATATCCAAATTGGTGAAACTGAAAAGAACCTCTTCCGTGGCTGAAATCATTTCGTATTTGGCAAGTATCCCGAAATCACAAATATTCGAGTCGAAAGGCCTCGCAAATTTAGACATCGCTTATTATGTTTGGTCAGAATTGAAGATTTTGTTGTCACTAATTACGATCTCCTCTCCCTATCAGCCCATTTCTGTATCCGCATTCCTTTTCTGTATAAACTAATTATGATTTGAAATCAATTTCTGAAGCTGATCCTAACCCTAATACTCGAATCCCCGATAATTAGAACTGAAGCCTGTTTAGTGACTCCTAGAACAGGTGAATCCCTACACCAATAACATTTCCAAAATTAAATTGCAAACTTTTGGGTGAGGGCAGCAATTATATCCATCACTATACAGAGTTAACCATAAACTTCATACACGAAGAAGTTGGGCAGGAGGGGTGGGGGTGGCAGGAGGGGAGGGGACTTCAGGGGGGGGGGGGTTATAAGGATGGCTGAAAGCTTCAGTGGGCGTTAATTCCGAAGTCCGTAGTAGCTGAAAAAATAACCCACTGCATTCGCTTAGCTAAGGTCAATCCCTTGCGTTACCACCCCGAGCTGTAATCGAACTCGGGACCTTGGGATTAAAGCTTCAAGGACCTTGCGTTCGCTAATGGTGGAGAGTATGCGTTAGGTCACATATCCTGCGTAAATGGAAGAGATAGGTGGGGAATAAAAAGCGTCCTGGAATTTTGTACACGAACGTGATGGCTGCGCAATGTGTGACGTCAAAAGCAACCTTGACCTTCCGCTTTACCAGATCTGGTGGTGTTGGATACGCTGAAGACTCTGGAGACAATTGTCCTATTTGCGTGGCTCTTAATAATAAAATATATCTGATGATAAACTCGCCAATGGTACCACCCAGGACATAGGACTGGCTGAGCCCAGTACCACCGCTGGACTTAATACCGGAGTTACAGTGTATAGAGAAATGCAAATATTAACTTACTTTGAAATTGTCACTTAGAAAACTATAAATGATGGGATTTGTGAAGCTGTTAGACATCGCTAGCCAATGGCATGTGTAGAATAGGGCGTAGAATGCGGTGCGGTTAGCCTGGGCTATGCGCACCACCAGTGGTGTCAGCTCCATTAGTAAGTAGAATGTGTGCAGCGGGAACCAGCATCCCGCGAAGACCACAACAATGGCTACCAGCATCTTCGTCACCTAGACAGAATTATCCCAGCAGGGTTATTGGAATACATGTCGTCCGTCATGTGATAATATCGTCTGTCACGTCGTCCGTCATATCGTTTGCCATGTCGTCTGTCATGTCGTTTGTCATGTTGTGGGTCACGTCGTCTGTCATGTGGTCCGCCATGTCGTCTGTCATGTCGTCCGTCATGTCATCTGTTATGTCATTTGCCATGTCGTCTGTCATGTCGTCCGTCATGTCGTTTGTCATGTTGTGGGTCATGTCGTCTGTCATGTGGTCCGCCATGTCGTCTGTCATGTCGTCCGTCATGTCATATGTTATGTCATTTGCCATGTCGTCTGTCAGGTCGTCCGTCATGTCGTTTGTCATGTCGTCCGTCACGTCGTTTGCCATGTTGTGGGTCATGTCGTCTGTCATGTTGTCCGTCATGTCGTCGGTCTATTTCCTCAGGCCGCGAGAGAGGGGTGAAGGTTGGTTGGAGGGTGGTGAAAGACTTATGTTCGCCAAAATTTCGCAATAAATTGCTTACAATGTGCTATAAGTTTTTTCACACAGCCATTTAAACAAACAGGTTGAATGAATTATCAAAATAAGACAGATTTGACCATCGCTGCCCCTACAGCATCAATATGCTCAAGCACCCTCCTCCTTCCCCCACCCCCTAGCCCGCGATGTGAGAGTATAACTTACTCGTTTCCGAGCCTCTATCTTCGTCGCATCCCTGCTGCTCTGATAGCGAGTGGGCGGGCGGTACCGCCACAGAATACTCCCAATATTGTAATACGCCAGGAACAAAACCATCAGCGGGATGACGTACGTCACGCAGACGATCGTCACGAGGTACGTCCTTTGCGTCGATTGGCTGGGCCAGTTCTCGGAACAATCCACATACGTCACATTGGGATCGCTACCTCCCAGCTGGGTCGTTGTCATGACGAATAATTCGGCACTTGCAAATAACACAGAAAATATCCAGATGAGCGTCACGGCGGCGAGAGGGTTACACAAGACAGAACAGCGCATTCTTCTTCGCGAACCCATCACTGCAAATAACCTACACACAAAGAAAGAAAAAAAACACACAGCATTTGCATGAACATACACGGAATAACAACAGAAAGTTCATTCTGAAAAGAGAGAGCTCTTTGTTTGCCTTAAAAGTGATCAGTTCTTTTGAAATTTTCAACTGGGAAATTTTAACACCTCTTTCAAATAATGCAAACCCATGGCACCGTTATTTCTGCAGCTGAACAAAAAATGCAACTGAAACCAAACATTTTTACCGCTCACAGAATTTGGGGGGTTATAAAGTCTCACTCAGCAAACCGTATGCTTGCCGAAAAACACAAAAAGCAGTTACGGGCGCCACCCTAATCAATTGGCGCCCTAAATCATTGCGACACCGACATCAAAGCGACAGGTCCAGCTGACACAAACCGAGGCGTAACGTTCACATACATGTCTGTATACGTGTTGACAGCCATCTGGTACAAGACACAAGGCGGGGCGTGGGATTCGCCGATTTGTCCGTGTGCGTGCTGGCGCCCATTTGCGCGGGTAAAGCTGCAACCTGACACAAGGTGGGGCGTAGGGTTCGCCTATACGTCCATATATGCGTTGGCCGCCATCTGCATGGTAAAAGCCGGAACCTCGATTCGCCCCTAAAATAACACGTCGCCAATTACTCCTTTTTCCAATGGTCTCTTTAACTGTGATTATACCCCTGGCATACAGCTCTTTGCCGAAGAGCAAGTGCCAGGAAATGCTGCAACAACAACAACGCACAGCGCAAGCTGGTAAGGCTGAGGAAGAACTGAATCTGGAAGCAAACCACAGTATCCAGAGACACCAAATTGCAGTAGGGAGAGACAACAACTGGCAAAGAAAGAACACCCGAAAGAGAAACAACTTAACAGCAGAGAGATAACGTCCGAGAGAGAGAGATAACACGCCACTGGAAGAGAGAGGTAGCACCCAGCAGAGAGATAAGGGAAGTGTCAAGAGGAAGAGGAGAAGTAGATGCCCAGCCAATGATGAAGTAAAGAAATGGGAGCAGTTAGAGGAAGATTTGTTACCTATATTAAAGGACACCCTGTGTGGATCAGTAGAGGAGAAGTTACGAACGAGATCAAGGAAGAAGAGGAAGAGAAAAGAATCAAGCACGGACACAGTTAACGGCAGATGCATTCCGATTTACAGCAAATGTGGTGGGTCAATCCAGGAGTGTACGTCTGAAGTGTAGGACGAATGAGACAGAGCAACACTGAAGGAACGTCCACACCGATGCCAAGAGAAAAGAACCACTAAAAGAGCCAAAGAAAGCAGGTGTAGAGTTTGAGATAACGGATCTCAAGTTGAAAGAAGTAACAGCAGTAGTGAGGAAAGCAAGAGCAAAGTCAGCACCAGGACTCAGCGGAATGTCCTACCAAGAAGTGTCCAAGAATTCTTAAGATGCTTTAAGACTAATAGTTGTTTTCTGAAAGAGAGGAATCGTACCCCGAAGAGTGGACGAAGGCGGAAGACTGTTTCATACCACAGGAAGAGGGGTGGTCTTTGATTTCGCAGTTCAGAACCATTTTTGCTTCTCACTGTCGAGGGCAAGATATTTTTCGCGATATTGACAAAATGACTTACATGATGCAGAGCGGATTTATAGATCCATTAGTAGAGAAAGGAGGCATACCCGGTTACCCAGGATGTTGGGAGCACAACAGCATGATAACGCAGATTAGCAACGAGTCGAAGATTGGCTGTGATTGGACGTTAGTTTGGCTGGATCTGGCAAACGCATATGGTTCAATTCCGCACGAGTTAGTAAATCATTCTACGGCGATGAATGACGTGCTTGAGAGTACGAGCAGATAACAGTGCCGTGGGAAGAGCGGATCAAAGGCGCGTATGATAGAAAGAAGACCAAATATGACAATCTTAAAAGTAAATGTGAGAGCGCGGGATGGAGAGCGTGGGCAGTGCCGATTGATATGGGTGAAGAGGTTTTGTGGGAAGATCCATCTGGAAGACGTGACTGGAGTGTCAGGAAAAGACCACAAAGCACTAATAAGAACATCAAGCTATCTATGGCCTAGACGACATGAGAAGAGATGGTCAACAGCATGATTGAGCTACGCCACCTCTGAGTGCGGCAGGTCGCTCCTGTCGTAGTCCCGCCCAGCATAGGACGTCTTGAAGTTCATGGGCCGAAACGTCTGGTGACGCCAGATCTTCAACTGAAGATGAAGAAGTGTAGACGCATGACACAAGCACGTTATGCAAGAAAATAGTGTTCCATTATCGATGCACCCTGATTCCTTTTTGAAATGGACGTCTTCTGCTTATTTTAGCACTTATCCGGCAGTTTGTCCTTAAATACTGCCTATGCATAAAATGTTGCTGACAGTAATAGATGGCAGGTACTGACCACCAGAGGGTTAAATGGTCTAGCAAGGGTAAAGGGTCCTGTGACCGAAGGTCATCAGTGTCAAGGACAAAAAGGTCAGTGATTATGAGGCTGGCGTCACAAGTGTAAGGGCTTATAAGGATGAAGATCATAAGTTAAAAGGACCCAAACTTCAATGGTCAGGACCTTAGCGTCGCAAGTGTTAAGGATTACAAGGTCAAAGTTCCTGTGGATGAAGGTCATGGATGTAAAAAAACCAAAAGGTCAACAGTCCTGAATTTGACTGTTATGCGATGTATAGTCAAAAGCCGATAATCATAAGGTCAAGGGTGAGGTTGCTTAAATTAAAGGTCAAGTATTATAAGATTACCAGACCAAAGGTCAATGATCAAACAATCAGTGGTCACAAAGTTATTTGTCATCTTGTTTATGGTCATCATGTCTACAGTCAAAAGTCAAGGACAGCTAATGTAATGATCTAAGTATCATTTCTAAGGAAGGGTCCAGTAAGGAGCTGAAGAGTTATAGCCACGCAACATCCCACCACCCCCTCCCTCCCCCTCCCCGCCCTGCAAACAACAGATCCATCAAAGGAAACATTTCATATATGGCTTCTATATATATATCGCCTTCATATATGTGATTAACTTAATTTTCATTTTTTATGCTCGTATTCTAATTTTCATCTGATTAACTCCTATTCTATAGTCTAAGTTTCATTTTCCTACGGTTCTTCTCTACGGGGTAGGGTGTCACAAAACGAATATTAAAATATTTATTAAATAAATCTTAAACTTCCTGGCACTGAAATTAAACAAACTGCTATGTTGTGGCAAAGCATAAACGCTTTGGACATTTCGGAGCTTAAAATATAATAATGGGAGAAGTGCAATTTTGTTTCGCAGAGCTGGCTGTCGGAAAAACTGAACTCATAATTATTTGGGGTTGATTTCGAAGTCCGGAATTTACAACTTGCTGTACGAATATGACACAAATAAAATACCATATTCCAATATACATCGAAAACCTGCTAAACACAAGATTTTTGTAATACATAAAATCACGAAAATTTTGTTGTTGGTGGTGGCGGTGGTGGCGGTGGTGCTGTTGTTTTCGTGTTATCTTGTTTTTTGTGACACATTTACATTTTGTTTGAGTCAGTGTTTTTGACTGAGCCAGCGTTTTTGTTTGAGCCAGGGTTTTTGATTGAGCCAAGGTTTTTGTTTGAGCCAGGGTTTTTGATTGAGTCAGGGTGTTTGTTTGAGCCAGGGGTTTTGTTTGAGCCAGAGTTTTTGTTTGAGGCAGGGTTTTTGTTTGAACCAGATTTTTTGTTTAAGCCAGGGTTTTTGTTTGAGCCAGGGTTGTGTTTGAGCCCGTGTTTTTGATTGTGGCAGGGTTTTTGTTTTGGGCAGGGTTGTGTTTGAGCCCGTGTTTTTGATTGTGGCAGGGTTTTTGTTTTGGGCAGGGGTTTTCTTGGGGGAGCAAGACCAAGTAAATTGGGAACCCTCATCATTTACCAAAACAGTTAGTATGTCTGCTTCATCATCCTCTAATAACATTAGATAACAGCATTGTATGGCAACATATACCGCGATTTTGTTAAATTCCTTTGTTGATATTAACCTGACGTCTCTTACTTATGGCTCTAAAACAACCCTAATAAAGAGAAAACCACAAATTTCCTTTACTGTAT
This sequence comes from Protula sp. h YS-2021, assembly GCA_949752745.1. Lineage (NCBI taxonomy): Eukaryota > Metazoa > Annelida > Polychaeta > Sabellida > Serpulidae > Protula > Protula sp. h YS-2021. Next base: position 82,793,502 of record OX457028.1, read on the forward strand.
TTCCAAGTATCATCTTTAAAAAAAACAGACAGACATCGAAGGTTTCAAAAGGTGTTTATTCCCTTTCTTTGTTGACTGAATTGTAAGAGATCAAAAGGCTCCTGTATCTATCATGTAACAGTAATCACAGTTTGTCTCCACTAATTACACGTTTTATTAGAACTCCGTGATAAGATCATTTGTTGCTTAGGGCACGGTTATTTTATTTATTTGTTTCTTATTTTTGTCCATTTAATGCGTCATTTTGTTATAGAAGTAACGGAAAGAAATGGTTAACGGAAATAATAGTAATGGAGATAACGGTAATAGGAAAAAAATGATAAATAAAAATAATAGTTATGGAGATAACGGTGAACAGAAAAATGATAAATAAAAGTAATAGTAATTGAGATAACGGTAAACGGAATAATGGTAAACGGAAATAATAGTAATACAGATAATGGTAAACGGAAAATGGTAACCAGACATACAGTAAACCTTCCCTCCAGACAAACCTGTATTTTATTCGGACAACTCTCTTATCCGGACAGATTTTTTCAGTCCCTTTTAATTTCTCACTGGTTTCTGTATAATTAAAACTTGGAAATTCGGACACTTCCCTATTCAGGACCGCGGACAACATTTGGCAGTCTCAACTGTAGGTTTTACTGTTTGAATGCCCCGGGTAATTCAGACAAGTTAATTGCGTAATCTCTGTGTCTTGTGGTTTGCAATCTGCCTCAGATAATGCCAATAAGAATGTGCCGCAACAAACATGACTGCTTTTATTTGCAAACGTCTTAATCGCGGAAAGCATGTCATGTCCTTAAAAGGAGTTATATAAATGATTCATATTGTATCCATAAATTAAAAGGAATATTCAATGAATAAAAGCTAATTGAAAATGGCGACAAAAAGAAAAATGTGTGATTTCAGTTTTGGTGACAAAGTGAAATTAATTAAAGCAAGCACAGGAAAAACCATCAAAAAATTAGCTGATGATTTCGGTCTCGGTAAAAGTTCTGTTTTTAACATTTGGAAAAGGAAAGATGTTTTGCTCAAAGAGTACGATGAGTGCAAAAATTCGGAAATTAGAAGGCCTTGTGTCAGAACACCAAATGAGGAGTTAAATACGGCTGTTCATGCCTGGTTTAACCGAATGAGAAGTCAACACGTGCCGATTTCAGACCAGCTTATTAAAGAAAGCATTGTTTTTTGCAAAGCAACAAGGACTGAGTGAATTTAAGACTTCAAATGGTTAGCCTGAAAACTTTCGCAAGCGGTATAAAATCCGCTTTCAGTCTGTGTCTGGTGAGGGAGGAAACATTAAAATCAGTGTTGTTAATAAGGCCATTATAGTGGAACCTGAGCAATCCAGACACCTGGTAAATCCTGACAAAATTTGCCAATCCAAACGGTGTCCAGATTTACCAGGTTTTACTGTAATAGTTATGGCGATAACGGTTAACGCTAAAATGATAACCGGAAATAATAGTAATTGAGATAACGGTAAACGAAAAAATGGTAAACTGAAATAATAGTAATAGACATAACAGTTAGCGGAAAAATGGTAAAGTGTCAAAAATTTTTAAAAGTGGTAGAATAATTTAAGCACAGTGAAAATTCATCCACACATTTGATCTTTATTTGACGTTTAAGCTTCTGTGCTCCTTTCTGTTTGTAGTTATTTTCATGTTGAATACGAACAAGGTTAATTTGCCTGAGTATTTTGTTCTAGTGACGCCTGCGTAATACAAGGCGTAACTGTAATTTGTGCAAGGAGAGCGAGGGGAGCTAGGGTTGAGGAGTTCTAATCCACCCGCAGCGTACACACAGGGATTATAAAACCTCCTGGAAGTTCACAAAGCTTGGCATCATCTCATGGCATCTATGGCATAGATTGAATGGACTTTCTGTCATGGTGAGTAAGAACGCAAGGTAGTTTCTTTGCCAAATCGGTGAGAAATAGCAGAAAGTAAAATCAACAGCAACTCTCTTTACCCATTGTCAAAAAAACTGTTACCAGGATATTCAAATTTACAATTTCGCGCGATTTCTATTTTTTATTTCACAGCTGAGTTTCTTCCTTGTAGGAGGCGCATTCACGGGGGTCTATATCAGATGCTTATTCTCATTGTTTCTCAGTTTATGATTTACATATCAAGAAGGTGTTGCGAGGAGAGCATGTTATAGTTGTTCCACATATAAACCACAAATACACATCACTATACCATGATATCACATCCCATGCTCATCGCCATCCCGTACACTTAATAATCCTACACATATCACAACTCTCTTCACTGGTACCCTCATTATACCTTTCTTATCACCATCTCGCACATATCACCATCCCGTATACATCAGCATCGTGTATCGCACATTCATACACATCGCCATCCCATACGCAGCACCATCCTGTACATATCGCCATCCCATCAATATCATCATTCCATAAACATGACCGTCTCGTACCAACCACAATTCCGTATCATTCACAATCCCATGCACTTCTTTATCCCATATGTATGTCCACCACGTATATATCACCAGTGTCCATACCAAATGACCACCGGACAAAACACCACTGGTTATATGAAAACCAACGAAATGAAAAACATACCATTTGACTACAGCCCTTTTTTCCTGCCGCCGTATTCACGAAAGTTAAACCAATGGGTTAACCCATAACTTAATCCAAAAAGTTAACTTCGCGGTTTAAACCAAGTTTAAACCATTGGGTTAACTTATGTCATATTCACGAAAGTTAACTATGGTTTAAACCAGTGAGTTAAACAAAAAAGTTAACCCTACTTGTGAGGTGGGTTAAACCAGGATTAAGTTCCCGAGAAATGTCTGAGTCATTTCATTTGGGTTCCTCCTCCTTTTTCCTCTCTTGGAGGGGGAAGGGGAATGAAGTACAACTGTGTTTGAAATTGACTTGTAATCCCAAATACCAAGTTTACGGATAAAATAATGGAGAAAGGATTGAAGAATACAGGATTTTACAGAGGGAGGAGAGGCACCGGCCCGTATATGGAATGCCGTTTTCACATTTATTAGGGGAATTATTGATATGAAAAATTAATTTTTGATCTCAAAAATTGATTTTCTGATATCACGAATTAATTTTTGATCTCAACAAATCCAAATTTTGACATCAAGAATTAATTTTTGCTATCCGTAATTGTATTTTTGATATCTCTTAATGTATTCTTGATCTCAAAAAATAATTTTAGATATCAATAAATATTTAGAGATATCAAGAAATATTTATTGATATCAAAAATTATTTAATGATATCTAAAATTGATTTTTTGAGATCAAAAATTCAATTCTTGATAGCAAAAATGAAATATTTGAGATCAAAATATCAATTTTGAGCTCAATAATTCATGTTCCTTTTATTGATATCAAGAATTTATTTTAAATATCATTATTTCAGAATGGAACTATTTTAATTTGTATTTTGAAATCTGCAAATTATTTTTTGATCTCAAAAAATTGATTTTTGATATCAAAATGTCAGTCTACTTTTTATATAGAAAATTCAGAAGCACACATGTGTAAATTAATAATGACTAGCCCAAAAATTGTGTTGTTATTATTGATCACAATAATTAAAGTTTTCATCTCCAAAATTTAATTGACGATTTGTTAAATTTGATATCAATGTGTGTCTCCTTTAAGATTTTTTAAGTTTAAAAATTTTATTTTTTGATCTCTAAAATTCAATTATTGATAGCAAAACATAACTTTAAGAGATCTACATTGATTTCTTGATATCTTTAATTACATTTTGATATCAAAATTAAGCATTAAATGTTAAAACGGCATTCCATACCCGTATGATATATGAAAACTACACTATATTTACCAGTGGCAGATCCAAGGAGGAGGGGGGGGGGCGCGTTTATGGGTTGTAATGCCCCCACCTCTAGATTAAAAAAAATTGAATGTTAGACTTCGGGTACTACTATGGGTATATTCCCTCTCTCTTTCTCTCTTTTTCTGTCTCCCTCTCTCTGAGCCCCTATCCCCCGCCGGATTTCAATCCTTATGCACATGTTGAGTATCCAAGTACATTCAAGCAAAGGTTACGATGATAGTTCGCTACGAAATCACCTTTTTTCATTAATTAGCCAGTCATTGCATTCATTTCGCTTTAAAAATCTGTTTTGCGATTATGACGACAGTTTGCTACGAAACAATTTCAATTTAGTATGTCATTTAGACATTCTCTGGGGGTCATTTCGCATGTTTTTTGCAAATATGTTATTCTGCGAAGTCATAATATTGTCCACTTGCACTACCCCAGGTCCAAGACTAGGCAAGCCAATCTTAAAAGGTTTTACGAAATGAAACTAAACAGAACACAATCATTTTTCCCTTTCCAATGAGTGCCAGTCTCTTGGAAAATCCCTTGGAAATCCCTGTATTCTCCCCCAAGAATGATGACGTATTTGGATTAACTGCGGTTAGTTAAAGTTAAACCATTGGTTTAGTTAAACCACGGTTAAACTTCTTTTGTGAATATGGTTTAAACCGTTGGTTTAGCTAATCCAATTTTTTTGGTTTAACCCACTGGTTTAACCCAATCAGTTAAACCAAAGAGTTAACTTTCGTGAATACGGCGGCTGATTTCTATTTATTCTTTCTTGGTGAAAATTTGCAGCCAAATTCTTCACACATATTGTTTATTATTATTTGGAGGGGAAGGGACTTGCAACTCAAGAAAATAAACAGAATACTGGAAGGGGAAGCTAAACAATAAGAATGTTGCACACAGTATCTATAGCACGGAGAAGGCATTACATTTCCGTTTCCTGCTGTATCTTTCAACAGCTCTACGTAATTTACAAGACAGTGCGGTAACACCTCGGTGACATCGAAGTTTTCCTGCATGTCTGCTTAAATCATAACGGGACTAAGAAGAACGTGGGGGGTAGCAGTTCATACTGAATCCCGGTCCATCAACGGTCATTATAGACTTTGAGCTGTCGCGTCAGTACTAAGGCGACTCAAAGGTGTTTTTTTACCTGGCGGAAATTTCAGGAACTAGAATTGGTTCATTTAGTAATGAGTGTGAGATTTATTTGTTTTATAACAGCTGTGATGTTACATTGAAAGTAGTCAATAATAAAAATAAAATTAAGAGGTAGTCAGATGGTCGGTTTTTCATTTCACTGGTGGTCATATGGCCGGTGATCATATGGCCGGTGATCATATGGCCGGTGGTCATATGGTCGGTGACCATATGGTCATTTGTTCTACACCCCAAATCATTATCCCGTACACAGTTCTACACCTCATATCATCATCCTGTGCACAATCTCTTGCATGTCATTATTGACAGCATTAAGTCATATAAATCAACAGACTATTCATATCATCATCTATATTGGAAACCAATTCAAATAGTTTTTATCAATATTTCATCCCTGTGCAGGTGCTCTATGGCAGTTTTTTCTTTATATTTTATTGATACGTCCCAAACGCCGTAATATCGTAAAGCATTACACTTTTGTCCAGACCCAGAAGGCAAAATGACGTCTTATGACGTCTTTAAGATGTAATTTATGATCAACATGACGTCTGAAGAAGGTGGATTTGGCAGCAAACACATACGTCCTTTTTGAGACGTAAACAGACGTCGTCTTATGACGCAAAAAAAGACTCCCTGTTTGGGCGTAAAAACGCCGTTTTTGGACGTCTTCATGACGTCTATAAAAGGTCGATTTTGCAATAAAAAAGGAATCTTTTGGGAGACTAAAAAGGCGTCGTTTTCGGACCTGTTTACCTCGTCTGAAAATAGTCGATTCCCCTGATGTTTGATAAAATAAAATAGAATAAAACTATATAAAATACGATATTGTTGCTCTTACAATTGCATTACTTCATTGTAAAATGAATACATTGAATACACAGTCACAACAACGCTTTAGCATTAAAATCTTTTCCTTGAAGCTAACCTAAATCATCATTGTTTAACAGAAAATCTCTAATATCGGGCTACCTCTCCCATAGGTCAATGCTACAAAATGTACCAAACGTTTGTACAATGTCATTTAAGTACCCGATAAACTTCCGCCCGTTGCTGTGACCACATCGCCACTGAGCACGACCGTCACGCTTGTGTGGCTGCCTGCTATCTCCACCCTGCTAATAACACCAGCGCGCAACTGAGAAAACCCCGCTATTGGGGTCACCCGGTACCACCGCCTCGCTACTGGATCACCCCGTTACTGGGGTCGTCTGCTAGCGCCGACCCGCTACAGTACCGCCCTGTTACTATTACAGTCCCGTTGCTGTAACGCCCCGCTACTCAGAGCACCCTCTATAGGTACCACCGGCCACTGGAAGCTACTGCAGCCTCTACACCACTGGGATAACTTAAACCATTAAAGGTAGCACGAATTTATCATTGAATCAATAAAATGACATCAAAGAGGGGGCACTCATAATTATGTGCCCTATTTCTAGATTTTTTCTAACTAAAGCTAGTCTAACCAGCACATCTTTCTGTTTCTATTTATAGAAGGAAGTTCCCAAGAAAACCTCAAAACGAGGCGACGGTAAGAAATCTCTCAAAAATACTGATACCGTATTTTGGTTAAAAATCCAGCTTGCGCAGTAATTTTTTTGCCCGTATAGTATCAAACAAACGCAAAAATAAATTGAGGGCTTTGGCTTTGATACAGTAAACCAATCATTGCGTGTGCGCTGAATATTTTTTATCTTCTCTCAACACACAACGATGCGAAAATAACACTGTTACTAAATTTTACACGAAGAGATAACATGACTGGTCATCAACAGAACATTTTTTCGTTGCTTACAGACACCCAGTACATTCGAGCGGCCACTAATGCGACAGCTTTTAGCACAAATAATTAACACTCTAAAGCAGATACTAATAAAAAAATAATAGTTTTAAGCCCTTTTAATTTTACATTTTACCCTAACACAAACACAGAAAAATGCACGCTACTGTACTACTAAATGCGCACTGAATCACAGGGCGTGCTGCAGGAAAGCGCTAAATCACAAATCGCACTAAGAAAAGCGCGCTGAGAGTGGGTAAAAGTATGACAAAATATAATTACGACTTCCTTAAAAAGAAACCCAAAAATTGAATCCGTACTGTCGGTAATAACCACCTTGTGTGAAACCTGGAAGGAAAGACCGGTTTCAAATATAATTGGAATGATTGAGATGCCCAATTTGTTTTCATAATTAATTTTCTAAAATGTTTTTGATAAAAGTCTTAGTAATTTTTATGCATTTATGTGTCTCCTGTTGCATTTTATATTTAAAATTTAGTTAAACCGATTACCCCTGCTTAAATTACATGGCAACTTTAAATAATATAAAATCTTTCAATGTTCAAAGACTCAAAAATTCTTCTTAAATATTTCAAATAAGTGTAAGGCATCTTAATCTATTTAATTTCTGTTACATTTCTGTTTGTCTTTATTGTTTAAAACTGTGCGATAACAAAAAATATCAATTAGGAGGAAATTCGGGCATTTGGGAAGTATATTAATTTACGGAAGTCTTCTGCTTTTCATATAAATATATATATATATATATAAATATATATATATATATATATATATATATATATATATATATATATATATATATATATATATATATATATATATATATATATATATATATATATATATATATATATATATATATATACGTAATACAAAAATTCTAAGTTATGTATTTTTTCTATATGTATTTAACAAGACAGCCAGTACTAATATTTGGCGTATTTTAAAAACTTTCTATCTGCAACTATGTAAAATCTTACTTTTGCTTGCGTCAGAACTAAAAATATTCGCATGATTATTGGATAAAACAAGCAAAGAATGCAATTCTGCATTGCAGACTTTATTCTGTGACCTCATTTTTTTTTATTTTACGGTCAAAAAGTGGGACCTTTTTGGGATACTCTCAATGGCTAGATTTGGTCTGAATCACGTCGTGACCATATTGGGATCATTATACAGACCCTATTTTACGCCTTTTGCCTGCTGGAGAGTAATCGTTTCATTAAACCCCGAAATGGCAGAATACTTACAGTAATATCGATGTCGCTGTAAGCTTCCTGTATAGATTTTATTTTGCAGTTGTTTGGTATATACACATAACTCTCTTTCATGGTCATATCATATTTTTACATAAGGGGAGTATTTTTTCACTGAAACTGTAGCTTGAACTTGAGGCTCTCATCACACCCATTGCACGTTTGTGATTTAAGTCTGGGAAAAGCAAACTGAAGAAATTAACAGAGACAATAGGAGGACATGTCGCTATGACAACGCATGTAGAGGAAGTGATAAATACACTCTGGAGGAAATAGACCAAGTTTCCTGGACCTTTGTCTACGAAGTCAAAATTGTTATTGTCTTGCATCGGTAATAACAACCCACGCAAGAAAAAAGCATTTTATGCAAAAACACTCTCTCTTTATGAGCACACATCGGGTCTTAAGGAGTGGCAAATAAAGGGGAAAATAAGCAACAAAAACCGACACAAAAATTGAATACCGTCGATAATAGCTACCCATAAACCACCAATGCAGCCAAGCTATAGAAAGACCTTTGAGATCCATTTTATTGGACTATATTAGAAAAGAAAAAGCCAAATGATCTGCAATACCACGGAAATAAAAGAACACATTTAGAAAAGACTGAATATATATGCGACAATTCACGGTCGCTTTTAAACAGGACGTTGTAAGATATTTTTTGTACTCTGGAGACTTTTTCTTAGTACTGCTCTACAAAATGCGTGTTATAGGGAGATGCATTATCTATTGTAGCATAAACATTGAGACTGTAAAAAGGACGTATTAAGGGGTATTTCATTATCACCGTTACCGTGGCATTTGCATTACTAAAACCTGGGACAGAAACAGGCAAAGACGCATAGTTTGATGGAGAGTATCAGTTAAGTCACTAAATCATCTCCCAACCCTCGGTCGGTTTGGCTAGACCCTAATACCATTTCTCAACAATATCTCTCTGTGCGCACTAAATGCAACAAGTTTTAGCTCAGTCAATTTATTATCAAAATAGGTACAAAAAGTGTTATCAGTGCTTCTCTGCCAAAAGGCAGGGCGCTATCAGCAGTTTTAGTATAGCAGACGTCTTAGAATATTGAAGCAATAGAATGCGATTTACGTGATTGCTTCATCGATTTTGGCAGCTCCAACGTTTGACAATTCCGTTATAACGTTTACTTCAGTCAAATTTTGACCAGATTCACACGTGCAATGAGAAATATACATAAAATAAAAAATACTGTTTCACACTCCCGTTTATTAAATGGCAGGCTTTAAATTTCAAAATGACATAGGATCTAAAACCTCACACCTTTGTATATGGGTTTGTATTGGGTACATTCAGCCAATTGGTGCAGAATGTTACGACACCTTTAATAGGTCTGTAGATTAAATAATACAGTCCGAAAACTAGGGGTCAATTTAAGTCAAACTGGCTTTATACAGTGGGCTAAAAACTATTTGTGGAAAGCCCCTGAACCAAACCATGATCCGAATTAAAGGGTGATCATGCGGTAATGATAATAAAAACTTGATATTGATATTAAATGAATGATAAAAACAGCTAAACTTTAAGCAATTGAGCAAAAGAACTGAACTCAGTATAATGAATCTTATCCTAAACAAAAAGGAAGAAAGTGAGGTAATAAACTCTGTTCTGATGGAAGCATTTTCCATTCTGTTATCCTCAGTATTATAAATATTGTATTTTAAAATCAAAATACTACTCAATAAAACCTTACTCATCATTATCTAATTTATCCATTCATTCACTTTTATATCATTCATTATTATTTCACTGGTCATTATCGCATTCATCATTTCTCACATTATGTTGTTCATCATTATTTTACTCAAAGTTATCTCAATCATCATTCCCCAATGTCTCACTCTCCGCTATTTCATACACAATTATCTGATTCGTCATTATTTCACTAACCTTTATCCCATTCATCATTTTCTCACTCATCACAAAAAATCATTGAGGCCATTGTCTATCTCATCACCATCTCACTCGCAATGTTCTTAAAAACTATTCATTCACCTTAAAATGAGGTCAGTGATTTCAAATTTAAATTAAGAGTATCACACAATTTTGACTTCAGTTTTAGACGACAGATAAGATTAGTTTCACTTTAGAGCACTCTATGTTTTTGTCACGTTTATCTCCTTCTTACAACCTTTCCACTGCATCATGCCATTTTGGTTTTATTTTTAGGCGACAGAAACGATTAGTGGCATTTTAGAACACCTATTTTTAATGCTTTTACGTCAACAAGTGCCGTCTAGCGATTGGTAAAACCGTTCACTTGGTTCACTTGGCAAGACAATTGAAGCCTAGAATCAATAAATTCACTTCACTTAGAATGTTGCAAGAAAATTGTATTAGATTTATTGCAAAATTGTTGTAATTTAAGCCTTTAAAGATAGGTTGAGGAATCGGGGAATGTACTATATAGTATATTCTCTCACTTTTCTAATCCACGACTTTAAAAAGTGTCAAATACAAAGTTTCAACCATTGTTTTATACTGATTTGAAACTTGTGAATATCTTGATCAATAAGACAATATTCTGCATTTTACTGCTTTAGCCAACAAAATAAACTTACAATTATTGAACATTATTTATCATATGTAAATAAAAGACACAAATTTAAATTTTAAATGTATATCAAAGATGTTACTAATTGTTGCAGTTTATCAATTGCAGATTGCTGTGCAGGTTGTTGTGCATGCCAGCACATGCTTAAGATAATGATAGAAGTAATTACAAATCTTTCCTTTGTTAAGTTTTTTTAAATATGTCTCAGACTTTGTGTCAAAAATGGTAGTGGGAATTGGAACGTAGTGAGACTGGGAATGCAGTCAGATTAAGATGTAGTGGGACCAGGGTTGTAGTGGGACTGGGAATGTAGTGGGTGGGAATGTAGTGAGGCAGGAAATTTAGTGGCGGCAAGGAATGTAATGCAACTGGGAATATAGTGGCACTGGGAATGCAGTGACACTGGGAATGTAGGGGGCCGTGAAATGTAGTGCGGCTGCGATGGAAGTGGGACAGGAAATATATTGGAATAATAAGTAAACCCCTTTCTATAAATGATACACAGCGAGTCGTAACTGCCAAAACCTTGTTCCGTCAAGAGATAAGTGTGCAGAAAATGTTAGAAAACAGTTAAGGTATACCTGGGTTAGTTTTTCGAAATGCGCAAAACGTTTCTAACCTACATAACTCAGGAATAGTTATGATATTTGACATGTAATATTGGAAGTGGTATGGTACGTAGGGTTATAATAGCATGTAGTATTTTGCACCTTCTTCGGCGATATCGCCAACAGTACAATTTTAGAATGTAAACAAATCTTAATTGTTTTAATGTTATTTCGATGAACAAAGAAACACCCTGCTGAGTAATATATATAAATATAAATATATGTATATTGACTCACACACTTTACTGCCAAGAAAACTGACAGCTTTTTCTAGCACAAGATAAAGGCAGACTAATTGAAAGTGAAATACGTTTTCTTGTTGGACACGAACTGTTTTATCCTTGTCATATTAAAAAAGCATAAAACCGTCGGGGGACTAAAAGAGAATTTCACTGTAAATTGCTGGAATAGGAAATGACGCAACAGTGAAAGCAATATTCAAGAACATTTACTCATCAATAATAACTAATAATATATTTCTCTCACTCTTTGCTTCACCTCTCTCTCTCTCTCTCCATCTTTCTTTGCCACCCTCCTGTCTTTCTTCCTTCTCTCTCTCTCTCTCTCTCTCTCTCTCTCTCTCTCTCTCTCTCTCTCTCTCTGTCTCTCTCTCTCTCTCTTCTGTCTCTCTCACCCTTTTTCTCTCCTGTCCCCTTCTCTGTTTCTCCTCTTCCTATCTCCCGCTTTCTCTCTCTCACTCACTCACTCACTCACTCCCTCACTCACTCACTCACTCACTCACTCACTCTCTCTCTCTCTCTGCCTCTCTTCAGTGCTTACTTGAACCCTCTTAATTGGTTCTTTGCCACTCCCCTTGAAGGCAATCAAACTGCAAATTTTGCTTGTTTTTTGCACGAATTGCTCAGGGATTTGACAAGAACCCTGACTGCAGATACTGTCTGTAAGCTATAATGGGCTTAATTTGCCCCTCATCTGTCATTGCACCGTATTTTGGAGACATTATCAGACATTATGAGAAATCAGACAGCTCTGTTTTCACGACACATTTGAGAATTCCGCTCAGATATTGAAAAATAAAGCTTCGATAGCAGCTTTACTTGACTTATGGTTGGTCAGAGCCCTCTTAATTAACTGTAGGATTAATAAAAAATGTGCAGACATATATTTAGCTTTTTTTTTAATTTCATTTTATTTTAAGTGGCCAAACTCCTCCTTTAAGATTGTTCCAAATCTTTACTTTTGATGAACGATTTTAATAGCTAAATTGCATTTTATTTAGTAAATTTTTAAATTAGCAGTTAATAATTGATACAGTTCAAAAGTGATATTATGAATATGAACAAAGCTGAAACCAGTGTTTAAAGAAGTTGATTTGCCACATACATTATATGGTATAATATAATATAATATAATATAATAGATACGCCTTCTTGCCTGGGCACTTAAAATATAATCGATGCGTCTATAAATGGTGGGTACGTTAACTTCCTGTTAGGAGCAAAATATTTTACCTTAAATAAAATATGGCTTGATCGGGAAAATACCAAGATTATCACTAAAATTACTTATAACATCCTGATTATAATCATAAGAACTACAACCTAGGTCGGGGATATTATCCCCAAGTAGTCCCCTAATCCGTGATTCTCATGACTTGATCCTGTAGAACAAATCTGCTATGGATATCTACATTATACATGGAAATCATATTGAAATATTGGAATATTGGAATATTAGAATATTGGAATATTAAAATATTGGAATATCAGAATATTAGAACAGTGGATTGTTAGAATATTAGAATATTGCAATATTAGAATATTAGAATCTTAAAATATTGGAATATTAGAATATTGGAATATTATAATATTAGAATATCAGAACATTTGAATATTAGAATATTGGAACAATAGATTATTAGAATATTGGAGAATTAGAATTTTAGAACATTGGATTGTTAGAATAATAGAACATTGCATTATCAAAATATTAGAATCTTAAAATATTGGAATATTAGAATATTGGAATATTATAATATTAGAATATCAGAACATTTGAATATTAGAATATTGGAATAATAGATTATTAGAATATTGGAGAATTAGAATTTTAGAACATTGGATTGTTAGAATAATAGAACATTGCATTATCAAAATATTAGAATATTAAAATATTGGAATATTAGAATATTAGAACATTCGAATTTTAGAATTTTGGAATATTAGAATATTAGAATATTGGAATATTCGAATATTAGAATATTGGAATATTATCTGTCGCCAGTGTCGCTGTAAACTGTCAACAAGCTTTTTATTGGGGGAATATGCATTTATTCAGACGTTAAGACAAGAAATTCATTCCAAATAAAGTCTGTGGTTGCTTAAATTGCTTCTAAAGTGTAACATTCTAGTTCAGGCCTGTCTTACAGCAAATGCCATAAAACAGAGTCAATTGAATTAACCAGAAAGAGCTGTTTCAAAAGTTTTGTTTATAAATACATTGTTGAAAATCTTGACGGCACTGAAGTTTTTTATCGTAGCATTATAAAGCGGCTGTTACCGATTACCCTGTTGCTCGCACATTTCCCTATTTAATCAAATAATACGACTAGCAATTTTAAAAAGGTCACTTGTAACTACATTGCGCTGTTTTTTTTATTAAGAACTGCCTAGCAACAACGTTGGGAATTGCAGGATATTCACTGTGACCTGCCTAGCACCGACGTTGGATATCGTTGGACCATTCAAGGTGCCATGAATTCGTATATATTAAAAAATGCCCTGGATTTGTGCATTTCAAAAATACAATAAATTCCAATATTTCAAATGCCGTAGATTCGTGCATTTTAAATATAATGAATTCGCACGTTTCAAGATGCGTGCATGGAAACAAATAAGAGAAGAAAAGAAATGAATAGAATCATAATAGCATGACCCCTCAACGTTTTTTGAGAGCAGTAAATTTTGTTTCGTTGGGCAGAGGTTGTTTCACATGTGTGCTATTACTTCCCCAGAAACAGCGCATGACATTGAATTATTCCAATAAGCATTTCTGTAACTGTTACTGGGTATCAGAGTGAAAAAGTATTTCTTTTCTTTTTTGTGTTTTGCCTTAAACATATTTTGAAAGAAGTGACCTTTACATTCAAAACACAAAGTGTAAGGAACAAGTTCTTTCATTTGTACCTTGAAAAACGCGCGTTCTATGGGAGGGAGGGGGGACGGAGAGAGGGAGGTAGGGAGGGAGGGAGGGAGGTAGGGAGGGAGAGAGGGAAGGAGTGAGGGAGGGAGGGAGGGAGGGAGGGAGGGAGGCAGGGAGGGAGGGAGGCAGGGAGGGAGGGAGGGAGGGAAGGAGGGAGGGAGGGAGGGAGGGAGGGAGGGAGGGAGGGAGGGAGGGAGGGAGGGAGGGAGGGAGGGAGGGAGGGAGGGAGGGAGGGAGGGAGGGAGGGAGGGAGGGAGGGAGGGAGGGAGGGAGGGAGGGAGGGAGGGAGGGAGGGAGGGAGGGAGGCGCAGTAAAATTTCTCAAATATTTTTTTGTTTATTATAGGGATTACAATTCGGTTCTCAGTATATTTCATCACATCTATCTAATTAGAGCGCTGCTTGGTGATACCACAGTCAAAATTGTTATTGTGTTACATCGGTAATAATAACACACGCAAGGAAAATACATTTTATGTGAAAACACAGTCTCCCTTTATGAGCACACATTGGGCAATAATAAGTAGACAATAAGGGAGAAAATGAGAGGCAAATTAAATACAGCCCATAACAACTACCCATAAACTACCAATGCAGCCAAGCAAAAAAAAAGACTTTTGAGGTTCATTTTATTGGGTTTTATTAGAAAAACATGCCAAATGATCTCCAATGCCATGAAAATACAAAGAGCTGAATATGTATGCAACAATTCAGTAGCGCATTTAAACACGACGTCATGAAATATTTTCTCTACGCTGGACACTTTATTAATGTATTGCTTTACATAACGAAGTTGGCCACGAAGACCGTAAACGTGACGTTTTAAAGGGCATTGCATGATCGTCATTACCGTAGCATTTGCGTTATTAAATACCAGCGAAGAAACAGGTAAAGATGCGCAGTATGATACAGAGTATTATGTCACCAATTTAGCTGCTATTTCTCAACTCAGGCAATCATTTTGGCTAGACTCTAATACCATTTCTCAACAACATCTCTCTCTCTGCTCACTAAAAGTAATAAGGTTCAGTTTCTAAATGTCCAATTTATTATCAAAATAGGTACAGAAATTGCTATCATTGCTTCTCTGCCAAGAAACATGAAATACAAAATACTGTTTCTGTTTAATGTTGCCGTTTATTAAATGGATGGCTTTACATTTCAACATGGCACAGGATCTAAAACCCGCAACTGAACCTGTTTTATATTAGGTATATTCTGCTAATTGCCACTAAATTTATGAACACTTAATAGTTACGTTGATGTGAAACATCTTAACTATACACATTTGGAAGACAACAAAAGTTGGTCATTTTTCAGGGTGCTTCAAATTGCAGAAGAAAAAAAATCTACTTTAAAACAAAGAAATATTTTTTTTCCAGATTGCACTTTCATTTATATTTCACAGTTTTTTTTTATCAGAAATTACCTCACATATTGATGATATTGCAAAACAAAAGATTTTTGCATTAAATGGTAATAATACAGTCCGAAAACATCAATTTAAGCCAAACGGTCTTTAAAATAGTGGTTGAAGGATCATTTTGGGGAATCCCCTGAACTAAACCATGACCAGAACTAAAGGTTGATAATGCAATGTTGATAGTTAAAGCTTGATACTGATATTAAATTGGTGATAAACATAGCCAAAAACTCGAGCAATTGAGCAGTAAACTCAACATAAAGTATCGCACTCT
This sequence comes from Protula sp. h YS-2021, assembly GCA_949752745.1. Lineage (NCBI taxonomy): Eukaryota > Metazoa > Annelida > Polychaeta > Sabellida > Serpulidae > Protula > Protula sp. h YS-2021. The sequence goes on from OX457028.1 coordinate 82,809,630, forward strand.
GTATAAAAAGGACGAAAGCGAAGTGATGGTCTGTAGAAGACAGTTTTATCTTTTGAAGAAAAGAATAACTCTGTTCTAATGGCACCATTATGTTTTAAATATAAAACAAACCCCTTTCCATTCTGTAAACATCAGTATTATAAATATTGCATTTTCAGATCAGATATTTGCCACTCAATATAACCTTACTCATAAATATCTCATTTATTCATTATTATTTCACCCGTTATTATCGCATTCGTCATTTCTCACATTATCTTTTTCATCATTATTTTACTCAGAATTATTTTATTTATCCTTCCCCATTATCTCATTATTTATTATTTCATACACATTTATCTGATTCGTCAATATTTTACTCATATTTATCCCATTCATTATTTTCCAACTCATTACTAAATCATTGTGGTCATTATTATCTTACCCGCGATGTTCTTAAAAAGCTATCTACTTTAAAATGAGATCATTGAGTTTGCTTTTCACTACATCACTTAATTTTAACTTCAGTTGTAGACGATACATACGACTAATTTCACTTTAGAGCACTGTTTAGTGCTCTAAAGTAGATAACAAAATCACGTCTTATTCCCAGTCTATAGAGCCATGCTGCGAAGTGAAATTTTCGGAATTCGCCTCTTTCAATGAAGAATAAATTTCCAAAATAATCTCAATATCTAGTAATGCCTTGTGCAGTATAGATCCAATACCAAGCCGTAGCTGAAGAAATGTCTACCATCGCTACTGTCAATTATAACTAGCAGTGTTAATTGATCCTTAAAGTCAGGACAGTTTCTCGATTCCTTAAAACAAGCACTGGTACGACCATTAATCAAGAAACCGAGTCTTAACCCAGCAGAACTAAAGACTACCTTCCAGTTTATGAGATCCCATACATGTCAAAAATAATTTAAAAAGCTGTTGCAAAAAGTCTGAACAAACACAGATGTAAAAATGGTCTCCCCAAAAAGTTTCAATCAGCGTATAGAGTTGGTCATGGAATGGAGACAGCACTAGTGCGAATTCACGACGATATTCTTCGAGCATTGGATAACAAGCGCGGTAATATTCTTGCAATGCTGAATTTGACAACACCCTTCGACACCATAGACCACGGTATCCTACTCAAGCGATTACAGAAAAGTCTAGGTGTCGAAGGCACAGCGCTGAGCTCTCTATCGGAGTATCACACTTGAAGATCACAAGCTATTGTTATTGACAGTGCAACATCTGGGGACGTGGCTCTCCTTTTTGGCGCTCCGCAAGGGTCTATTATAGGCCCAGAAGACTATAAAATTTACACACTTCCGGTTGCAGACATCACAAAAAGACACGCTATTGACTTTCACATCTATGCCGACGATACCAAAAACTACGTCTCATTGCCGCTGAATAATCTCAGTGATAACCGAAATCTCGAAAAACAGACTAGTAAATTGTGCTGAAATCAGACTATGGATAACTAAGAATAAATTAAAACTGAACGATTCGAAAACAGAGGTAATGTTAATTATCCCGCCCGCTTACAAAAATAAAGTCAAAATCGACAGTATCAATATTGGTGAAGCTGGAGTTATGCCTACGGATAATATAGACGTCATATTTGACTCGCACATGGCAATAGATGAAGAGGTAGCACAACGGTGCAAAACATGTTTATTTCATCTACGGAATATTCGGTCTATACGTCGATTTATATCCCAGGAGGCCTATGAAAAATTAGTTCATGCCTTAGTATCTTGAAGATTAGACTACGCAAATGTCATATTAAACGGACTTCCAAAGTACCGAATTAATCAGCTGCAGCGGATACAAAATGTCGCTACGCGTATAGTTTCTGGTCACCAGAAATTCGATCATGTCACACCTATCCTGAAAGAGCTAAACTGGTTACCAATTGTTCAACAAATTGGCTTCAAACTTTTTTGCTTCTGGCGTGTAGAGCGATACATAGATCAGCGTCCTCATACCTATCTGAGTTACTGAAACTCTACTGTACAACGAGGCCTTTACGCTCCAGCAGTGATAACTTGTTGGTTGTACCAAAAACCAGAACAAAATCAGAGCATTTTCACAGAGTATTTTCATGTTCAGCACCGCGTAAGTGGAATTCGCTGCCACCAGAACTTCGAAAATAGACAAACCACACATTGTTCAAGGAAAAATTCAAAACTTTTTATTCAGTCAGGCATATCTGTGATATATATCTAGTCTCAGTTATAGCATTTGCATTGTGTTTTAGAATATTTTAATGGTTCATTTAATTATTCTAATGTTTGTACGTGTCTGAATATTTGGCAGATTTAGGCACGTAAAATCTACACTAAACATGGAAATAGTTCGTCACGCTTCTGTGCAAAAGTGCACCTCGATTGCCTTTTGCTGTATGATAAAACTCGTCCAATACTACAATTTTAACATTTCGTCATTGTCGCTATAAGCCGCAAACAGGTTTTATGCTTGGATAATGTGTATTTTATTCTGACAAGACAAGAAAAATTAATTCCGTGTAAAGCCTCTGACTGTATATCGTTTCTCAATCACATCTTTCTTTCTCGAGACCTATCCAATAACAAATGTCGTAAAGCAGAGTTCACATAATTAAACAAAAACAGCAGTTTAGAATGTATTTCTTCAAAAATACGACAGTATCTCTACAGCACTGAAACTTTTATCTTAAATTGTAAAGCGGCTGTTACCGGAAATTACCTTGCTGCCACGCTTTTTGAAAAGGTCATTGTAAGTTTATTGTCTGGTTTTACTCACTATAACCTGCCTAACAACGGCGTTGGATATTGCAGGATATTCACTATAACCTGCCTAGCAATGGCATTGGACATTGCAGGATATTCACTATGACCTGCCTAGCAACGGCGTTGGACATTGCAGGATAATCACCATGACCTGCCTAGATACGGCGCTGGACATCATTGAACCATTCAAGATGCCATGACTTCTTATATTTCAAAAAATGTCCTGGATAGGTGCATTTCAAAAATACATTTCAAATGCCATAGATTCGTACATTTTAAATACAATGAGTTCGTGCATTTTACAATGTCAAAGATTCATGTATGGAAACGAAAGAGAGAAGAAGAGAAAAGAACACAAACATAATAGCATGAACCAACAACAGTTTTTGAGACCAATAATTTTTTGTCTAGCAGGGTTTGTTCCACATGTGTATTATTACTCTCACAGAAACAACGCATGACACTAAACTATTCCACTAAGAATTTCTAAAATTGTTATCAGAGTGATAAGATTTTCTCTTTTCTATTTTAAAGTGATTAGCCTTAAACAAATTTTAAAAGAAAATGAAATCAACATTCAAAATTAAAAGTTTAAGAAACAAGTAAGAGTTTTTCACTTTTTTATTCATTGAAACGCTCGTTCTATGGCCTATATATTTCTCCATAGCAATTCATTCAATCAACAATATATCAACAACAGACAAAATGTAAATTAAAACACATCTGCTTTCTAACATTGTGTCTTTTGGTGCATGCTTATCTTGTTGTATCCCGCTCTTCATCTCTCTTTGCTTAATTCCACACCTTGACATGTTATTTTTTATTTGTTGTCACTGCAACGGGAGTTTTAGGTTCTGTCAGTATATTTACAGCTTTTTATTATTCAATATTCTTAAGAATCAGGGTTTCAGCTTATAGCAATCACAAGCAATGTTTCAGAAAAGGCTTGATACTTAACAATGACAACATCCAAGGAAGGCAGGGAAGGAGGGACGGAGGAACGGAGGGACGAAGGGAGGGACGGAGGGACGGAGGGAGGTGGAGAGGGACGGAGGGACGGAGAGAGGGATCCCTAATTCATGCCATCGCAGATCACATCCCGCACTTATCATCATCATATACAGATCATCATCCCACACATCGATATCTTCGTCCTGTACATTACCATTCCAGACAGACCACCACCCAGAGCATCAACATCCCCTACAGATCACAATGCCATACTCCTCGCTATCCCGTACATATAATCTTACTATCATTACTATCCCGTACAGATCGCGAAGCCTGTACATATCACAATGCCCCACACGTTACCATCCGGTAATCTTCCCACTTTATTATGCCATTCACATCGTCATTCCATAGACATCACCATCCATACACATTCCCATCCCCTCTGCATCACTAAATAGTACATATCAAATGTGTCTACACCAAACGACCAATGGTCAAAACACCAGTTGAAATGACTGCCGATAAAATACCACAAGCCATATGACCACCATCGAAATTGTAAAACATACCATTTAACCACCAATCCATTTTTTTCAAAGTTTATTTATTTATTATTTTTGGTGGAATTTGCAAATCAAGAAGATAAAAAAAGAATCAAACTGGAGGCTAAGCAATAAGAATGCTGCAAACCCTAGCAAACACAATATAACGGTCCTGAGTAGGCATGGCGATTAACATGGATTAAGGAAGCAGCATATCAGCGTATTTGTGGCACCGTTTGGGCCACACCACAGTTTCCCGCTTTTGCACAAGAATTCACAAAAGGTCTACGAAGAACTACTTCGCCAAATAGACGCGAAGTGCTAGCAGGTCGGATTCAATTCCGACCCACCCACCCCCCACCCCTACGGACATTACAGGTTTCGAGACTGCTGCCATGCTCGACATTATGTCAGTACTAAGTTGACACGTTGCAATGCATAGATGTTTTTAACCTGGTCCAGTTTCCCTGGCGGAAAATTCAGGACTTAGGATTGGTTCATTTGATGAATAATTGTTGGTTTATTTTATAATAGCAGTACTTTTGTCGATGATAAGAATAAAAGGAATTGGTGGTCAAATAGTCGGTTTTTATTTCGCTGGTTGTCATATACCGATAGTCATTTTACGAATGATCAGTTATCCTATACCCCATATCCATATCCCGTACACAGCCCATACATATCATATATTGCACAGTATTATGTCACATAAATCAAGGGTCTGTTTATATCACTCTCTACATCGAAAACCAACCGAAATAGTTTTCATGGTACTTCGAATGCCTACTGATCTATGATCTATTAATACATCGTAAACCCCACAATATTGTAAAGACAGTGCACTTTGGCACCGATTCATGGAACCCAAAAAATAACTGACTGTTTACAGTTACAGCGATATTTCTCTTACTGAATCCTATACATATTTTTTTGCCTTTATTTAGTACATATATATATCTATACGCATATTGCATAGCCATATCATATTTTACGTTAGTGCTACATTTTTACTGAATATTTAGGTAAAAAAACATGCAAAATGTTATCATTTTATGGGGAGACAGACCTGGTTTGAGAGACCTAGTTAGAGTGTTACGACAGCCAACAAACTGAAGGCATTAACAGACACAATACCAGGACATGTCGCTTCGACAACAAATGTAGAGGAAGTGATTAAGATATTGTGGAGGAAATAGACCAAATTTCCTAGAAATTTGTCTACAAAGTCAAAATTGTTTTTGTCTTACATCGGTAATAACAACCCACGCAAGGAAAAAAACAGTGCCAAAAAACAGTCTGTCTTTATGAGCACACCTCAGGCTATAAGATGTGGCCAGTGAGGGAGAAAATGAGCAGCAAAACCCGAACAAAATTGAATACCCTCCATAATAACTACCGATGAACCGCCAATGCACTCAAGCTGTAGAAAGGCCTTTGAAACGATCTGATTGGTCTATATTAAAAAAAGAAACATGCCAAATGACCTCCAATATGGTGTAAATATAAGAACACATTAATCAAAAGTTGAATATATGTATGCCATAATTCATTGCCACATTTAAACAGGACGAAGTAAAGTATTTTCTGTACTCTGGACACTTTTCCTACGTTCTGCTTTACATAATAGACTGTAACTGTGTTGGGTATTGTATTATTGCCATTACTGTACCATTTGCATTAGTGAATACTTGAGAAGGAAGAGGTAAAGTGTAGTTTGATGCAGAGTATTAACAAAATCACTAATTCTCTCAACTAAGGCGACCAGTTTGGCTAGACCTTAACAACACCATCTCTCTGTGCTCGCTGAAAGTAATAAGGTTCAGTTTCTCAAAGTCATTTTATTTTCAAAACAGGTACAGAAACTGCTATTTTTGCTTCTCTGCCAAGCGACTGGTCGATATCAGTAGCATAAGCGGTTTTTCACTGCTTTTAGTACAGCAGATCTCTTAGAATATTGGGGCAATAGAATATCGATTTACGTGACTACTTCATCGATCTTGACAGTTCCAACGTTTGACAGTCCCGCTTTTACAGTCACATTTTGACCAGATTTCGGAAGTAACATATGCAATGCCAAAGCCATATAAAATAAATGTTTCAAACTCCTTATTATACTGTTTATTATATGGGAGGCTCTAAATTTCAAAATGACATAGAATCTAAAACCCGCACCTGGATTTCTTTTGTATAAGGTACATTCGGTCAATTGCTACAGAATGTTACGAACACGCTTAATGGGTCTGTGGAAACATGAAAGTCACACATTTTGAAACAATAAAAGTTGGTCATTTTCCAGGGACCTCAAATGGCAGAAGATAAAAACTCTGCCTTAAAAAATAAGAAATATTTTTTTGCCATATTCTTTTCTCATTTATAGTTTTTAATGTTTTCTTCAGAAATTAACTAATATATTGGTGATATTGCATATAGAAGATTCTTTTGTGCATTGAATAATACGTCCGAAAAGAAGGCGTCAATTTAAGTCACACGGGTTTTAGAGAGCAGGTTAAAGACCATTTGTGGAAATCCTTTGAACCAAACCATGATCCGAATTAAAGGATTAATAAAAGCTTGATATTGATATAAGATTGATTATAAATACAATAAGCAATAAACAGAAATCAACAGAAAGAATCTTACTCTGTGCAAATAGGAAGAAAGAGATAAGATCTGTTACAGAAAACAGTTTTATCTTTCGTTATCTTTTGTTATCTGATCTGTTTCTAATGACGAAAGCATAAATTTTTGAATATAAAACAAAAACCTTTCCATTCTGTAAACCTTCATGTTATAAATATTGTATTTTAAGATCAGCAGAAGTTGGTATGGCACTAAGTATAACCGTACTCATTATTATTTCGTTTATCCATTCATTCACTATTATCTCAGTCCTCATTATTTCACACAAAATTTTCTTATTTGTCAAAATTTCACTCATCTTTATACCATTTATCATTTTTCAATATTCTAACTCACAATGTTCTTACAAAAACTATTCATCAACTTTAAAATGAGGTCATTGGTCATTTTCAGTACTTTATTGTCAACTAGTCAACGTTTAGCGATTTGATAAAACTTTTTGGCTTACTTTGCTTGACAAGACAACAGACATTTAAAGCTTAGATTCAACAAATGCACTGCACTTGGAATTTTGCAAGAAAATTCTAGATAAAAATGTATGAATTCAAAAGAGAACATGAGCAAAACCTTTTCTTTTTGTATAGGATTTATTGCAAAATTGTTGTAATTTCAGCATGTAAAGATAGATTGAGGAATAGGGGTAATAGGGAAATATGCTCTCATTTTTCTAATCCACCCCTTGAACAAGTTGTAAGCAGAAGCCTTCGTCCGTTGTTTTATACTTATTGAAAACTTGTACATATATATCTTGATCAATAAAACACCATTCTGTGTCTTAATGTTTTAGATGTAAACCACAGCAGTCTCAAACCTAACAAAATTAACATACTTTACTGAACATTGTTTATCATGTAGAGATAAAAGATACATTTTTTAGTTTAAAATTTATATAAAATATATAAAGAATTGGTCCAGTTTGTCAATTGCACATTGTTCTCAGATTCTTGTGCACTCTATTCTTCATGCCAATACATGCTTAAGATAATGATAAGAGTAATTAGAAATCTTTCCCTTGTTTAGTTTTGTTATTGAAATATGTCTTCGACTTAGTTTTGAAAATGGCCATGAGGCTGGAAACTATTGGGACTGGAAATGCAGTGGGACTGAATATGTAGTGGGACCGAGAATGTAGTGAGAGAATCAATAAGCCCTTCCCTGTTTTATAACTGATAAACAATGAGTCATAATTGTTAAACCCTTACTATCTTTTTGGTTATGTGTTTGTTCCTCCGTCTCGAGATAAATGTCGCTGCTAGAAAAAGGAAAGAAATATATCTGTGTTAGTTTTTTGGAAAACACAAAATGTTTCTAGCCCATGTTATCCAAGGGTATTTGCGATATTTAGCATATAATATGAGGAGTGGTATGGTGCATAATAATTTTAATAGCATGTACTAATTTGTACTTAAATAACTGAGTAGTAAGAACTACTTCAAGTCTGTGAATCTGACAAGTGTCTTCGCTTAATATGCCTCAGACCTTATCACCACCCGCACCAATTATTTTTTATTGCGAACATATCCTAGCTATCGGTATAAATGTACATATACCAAACGACGGACTAACAAAGACTGGCAGCGGAAATAGAACAACAGCGAAAATAACAACACAGAGCATCTATCCTCTCTCTCCCACTCTACTCTACTCTCTCTAAACAAGTTTTATGTTATGATAAAGTGACTTTATTCTAGCAACACTTTATTATTTTTTTCTCAAAGTCTCTAATTGCTTCAATTCTTCCTAAATGTTATTTAAACGAATGGTTTTAACTGTTGCAAGATCCAAATATATTTTATGCGTTGTTTAGGTTTGTCATTTTAAGTGTTCAGTTACATGATTTTAAATAACGACAAAGTAATCGGGCTAATGTGATATAATTTGTTACGATATTGATGTATTTTTGAAAACAACAAACGGTGGTTAGAAACAATAAACTCTACTAAGTGCAAATAGAGTTTTTTGAAATCATTACTGATTAGTGAGATCCATCGGGATCCATCACTGCTATACCATTTCAAGAATTTTGTTGGTAGGAATCGTGTTTTTATTTTTGGTTAGAATCATGTTTTCATTTTGGTTGAAATCATGTTTTCATTTCTTCGTGTTGTCAATGGTCAGTTTAATGGGAATTCGGGCTATTTTAGCATCTATTTGCGTTTATAGAGTGTGTGTATAATTCAACAGGGTATACAGTAGAGTACCTTCGTCCCATGCATTGCACATTTATTATTTCATTATGAAACACAGTTTATAGCAGAAATTTATAATTATAGAATATTTTTTTAAGATGCTAAAGATAATTACTAATTTTATTATATTTTCTTATCTCATATGTTGGTTATATTCATTATATTGTTATAGAAGTACTGTGTACTGTGGTATTCATGAAATGTATTGTGATGTTCATGAATTTTGTTGCGATGTTCATGAGGTGTGTTGCGATGTTCATGAAGTGTGCTGTGATGTTCATGAAGTGTATCAGTGCGATACCATCAACATTAATTTCCTCCTGTCGTGTACCCTAAAACAAACGATGTCAAACCTTGTTAAAGTTGAAAATTAATAAGGAAATTGCTAATATACTACCCACAGTAGGCAATTAACTTGAATGTAACTTTCTGATGTTTTATAAATAATTACATTGTTGAAACTCTAGACAGCATTGAAGCTTTTAATCATTAAATATAAAGCAACCGTTATCAAAAATTAAACTGCAGCCCACATAATTTCTAGTTTAATCAAATGATACAGTTAGTAATTATAAAATAATTACTTATAACTCCGTGGAACAAATGTAGTTTTATTTACCACAAAGCGTCTAGAAACGGTGTTGGACATTGTAGAACCATTATAAATGTCATTAATATGTGTCTAAAACAATGAATTCGTGCATTTCAAAATGTCGCACATTCGTGCAAGGAAATGGAAGAAAAGCTGGAAATAATTGCAAACACAATAGAACAAATCCTTAATACTTTTCAAACGCAGTATTTTGTTTGGCAGTTTCATTCATATTTATTAGTTTTACTAAATAATATTTATCATCTCTCACAGACAGATGCATGACATTGAATTATCTGTGATAAGAAGCTGTATAATTGTTACGGGATGTCCGAGTTAATGTCACGGGATGTTTATGCCATTTACGGGATGCCTGCGTAAATGTTATGGGGTGTCTGTTTAATTGTTACGGGATGCATGTGTGATTGCTACAGGAGGTCTGTTTTATCGTTACAGGATGTCCGTGTAATTGTTACGGGGATGTCGGTTTAATTGTTAAAGGATTTCTGTGTACGTGTTACAGGATTTCTATTTAATTGTTACGGGATGTCTGTGTAATTGTTACGGGATGTCAGCGTAATTGTTACAGGATGTCTGTGTAATTTTACGAGATACCTTAGTAATTGTAACAGGATTCTTTTTCTGCGTTTAGTTCAAGACATATTTTAACAGTTTTAACAGAATTTAGTTATATTTTTACATTTCTGCTTAAAAACTCTCGCTCCAGGGCCTGTTTTAAGCCAATTCACTAAATCAACAACAACAACAACAACAAATTATAAAAATTATCTGCTCTCTAACGTTGTGTGCTTGGACACATGTGATCTCGCTTAATTGCCTCTCTTCATCTCTCTTCGTTTAATATTCAGTTGCAAACTGCGTTGTGTGAGAGACATTTTGATCTAAATGACCTTTAGCTTATAGGCAAGACAGTGACATGTTATTTTAGTTGTTTTATAATTCAGTAATTATAGTTGTTTTATATTTTTTTAAATTTTTTACTTTTATATTTCTTGCCAGGTGTACTTAGTTTCTTTTTGTTTTTTTACAGCTATAGACACAGTCATTTTTAAGAATATCACCAAAATCTTTAGAACCAGGGTTTCTGCATACGGAATAGGTGTCGGTAGCATAATTTCATGCTGCACTTATGCAAAAGTGGCATGCTTATCGTACGTATTTTACGTTTTTATGATACCACATTGATGTTTTGCATTTCTTACTAAAAAGACAAGGTTTTTCTACGATTTCATTTTCAACTGTATCATATTAAAGCCAAATTGCAAGTTCATTTCCTCAGCATGTGCAACACTCCTCTCTCCCTGCGTCTAAGTTTTCAAAATGCAAAATTGTACTAATTGAAATAATTCTTAACGCTCTTAAGTAATAAAATAATTATATCACAAAAATATAATATCTCAAATAATTCAAATAGGTGCAAAAATGACAAAATATGGAACTATAATCTCGTTTAAGTTGCAATTAAATTGTAAAATATACAAAAAGGCAATGGCCTATTAACCTATCTGATAAAAAGGATTATTTAATTGAAAAAAGCCAGCAGTGTACTGATCTAATTCATCAGGAGTATCCCATTAATTTTTCAGTTAAGACAATGTAATGACTTTTATTCAATGAACTAACACAGAAGGTAAATAACAATGCCCTGATACCATCACACCATAACACACGAATTGGAAATGCGATGTTTTGAAACTTAAAGAAGCGCAAATATAGAAATATATGAAGGAGTTATTTTAATGACTAGTTTAAGAATTTTTTTCTGGAAACGTAAAATGAACTAAGAGATATGAAATAAGACTTGCTTATAACTTAAAAGTATTTTCATGACTGGACTAGGTCGGGCAAAGTGATTGATGCATTGGAATTTAGACTTTGGAGAGCCAAAACAGTCGTTACGAAATTTAGACTCAAGGTAACAGATGAGTCACATAGGTCCAGACCGAAGACTAGAGAGACTTCACATAGCCCCAGACTAAAGACTAGACAGACGCTTAGAGGGGACCTATACTCGTTCAGTCCCTGATCGTTCAGTTCTCGATCATTCAGTTCTCGATCATTCAGTTCTCGGTCATCAGTTTTCGATCATTCAGTTTTTGATCATTCACTTCTTGATCATTCAATTCTTAATCATTCACTTCTTGATCGTTTAGGTTTTATACAAGTGTCGTCTTGATGATTGTGTAAAGCCTATTTTTGGATTCTAGAAGTGCTTTGAGTGACATTAAGCTCCGTATTTATAGTATTTAAGGAAAAAGAAGTTTAAACATCTTAAGCCCATTTTGCTATTGTCTTTAAAAATGATTTCCAGTTCTTCCTTTAGTAGCACAATAATATTTTCCAGATGTTGTTTAAGAAAGTTACAAAAAGCATGGAAAATTACAGAAGCTATGCTGACGACAATTAACAACATTTGATGAGAAAATTATTTATGTTTTAGAGGGGTATATTTATATCATGAATCACATATTAAATTATTTAATTATGACACTAGCAATGGTTGTAAGTTTCTTTACAGTTTCAAGAGTTTTCTGTTTGCGTTTGTTTGGTGTTAATTTATACAGACACGTGCACCCGATCAAAACGCAAACCTTGCACACGATTAACCCTGAAATATATATGCATTTATATTTATGCAAATGCATCCATATACCTGTCTATTCCTATAGCAACATTGGTGTAGACACTGGCGGACACACTGGTAACCTGCATAAAGGCCACTACTTTGCACATCACTAGCCCAAAAGTCCAGCGCCCAATCATCACCTTGTAGAAGGTAAACGGCATACAGAACGACGCCATTAATATATCCGAAACCGCTAAGTTAATCAAGTATTTCGATAAATCCCTCCTCGAGTGGTTACCTAGTGCCAAAACAATTATAACTATGACGTTACCTCCAATTGATAGAGATATAGTGAGAGTGTACAGCATTATTAAGGCTACTTGTGACACAAACGGAAGCTCTAGCTCTATTTCATTTGAGCTGTAATTAGCATTTAAATCAATCACAGTGATATTATCCATAATTTAATCGTTTATACACTTTAAACGTTAATAACAGCAGTTTCACTCCATTGAGCAGTACCTTTATATTTTCCTTCTTTACAAAATCATTTATTGCTTTTTTATTTATATATTATTTATTCTTTAGTTTTGAATATAACATATTTTCATCATAATAGTACATTTTAAGTTGTTTTTTTCTAATTGTGCAAATATAAACATATATATGCGCGGAATCAAAGATTAACTATGATGAGGGAGAAAATGTCCATGAAGTAGAAGCGCACATAGAAACACGCCTTAATCCGCCACTAATGCTACATGTAACTGATTCGAATGCCTAGAGCTAACAGCGCCTTGTCTCTACAAGCGTTCAGCTTATATTCACACATCACCACGCCCACTGTGTTGTATTTCAGACAGGGATAGATGGCAAGCAGTAGGTTAATCTTACACGTATCCCCTCCCGTTCCCTCCCCTCCCCTCCTCTTCTCCCAACCCTCCCCTCCATTCCCCCTCCCCTCCGCTTCCCCTCCACCCTCTTTCGATTTTTTGGTGGGATCATCTCAATTCTTGTGACTCTCAGGTGAGAACATTTCAATTTCAATGATTCTCAAGTAAAAATACTTCAGTTCTTGTGATTCACAAAGAAATACTCCTCAGTTTTATGATTCTGAAACGACCATTAAATGATCTCAGCTGCAGTTGACTGTGAAATACAGCCATCTCTGTTGTTATGACTTAAAATATTTTTTGACCGCGAACTGATAACAGTTGATTCTCAAATAGACGCATCTCTGATTTTCTGACTCTGTAGTAGACATATTTAAGTTTTAATGGAAATAAACAATTATTTTCAGCTTTTACGACTCTGCACTGATCACATTTTAATTTTTATGACTCCCAAATTAATACAGCTCAGTTAGAGTTCAGGTCTAAAATAAACACATCACAACTCTCAACTGACCACATTTCAATTTCATGACTTCTCAGTTTCTGTGACTCTTTAATCAACCTTTCAAGCACTTCTTTTCTGAGGTTTTTACTTTGGTACCTTTTTGCACAGTGTATGTGACGGATGGTCTGCTGTTGTGGCTTTTAATTTTTCCTTAATCTTCCAAATGGACAAAAACAGAAGCTTAAAACGTTAGTAAGTGTGCACAAACACGACTACTTAGTTATTTTTGCCTGGATTGCTTTCATTGCTACGTGCTCTGTGTTAGACTTTCGGCAAGATAAATAGCAACAATCGTTGAGACCTCGACTTTTTTTAAATTGTGCAGTGTTATGCATCAGTCATTAAATTATTACACACCCCTTGCTTAAGGGTGGAAATCGTGATTAAATTTCGACATTTATTATTATGTTTGTCATAATAGCGATAAATCATTGGGCTGTTGTGGTTTGTACTGAAGGTCGAATGCAACAAAGCCTATGATCTGCTGATTTAAAAAGACACACTTTGTCATGTATAAGGCATCGCTAATGCTAGTCACGTCTCTGATTTCTGAAACTGTCAAATCAGTTGTAATAATTCCGTCTATACCAGCAAGAACATGTGATGAATTTGTTAAGCAGGCAGGCTCCCCCTCCAAGCCCTCCTATTGTTTACACAGAAGCCGGTATTGTGACATCAGACGACTTGTCTAGTATGTCTAGAGTTCCAAAAATTGATATATTAGATTTTTTATATAAAGTGTTTAACAAATGTAGCTAATGAGCAAAAGGATATACAGTGACACAGTAATGTACAGACACTGAGAGGAGCCAATTTGTCCGGTTTAGCAAGGGCTTTCGGTGTGCTAAGGTACTGTATTTCCACACATCAATGCAATATCATCATATCATCCTATTAAACGCTCCATGAAAAAATTCATTTTGGCAGCTACGGAGAAAATCCACCTTCTATTCCTCTACCTAACGCCTCCCCCAACCAAATCTTTCCATACTCGAAGAAAATCTTCCTACACTACGTAAAAACATGAAATGTATGCATAGCCATGCTACCCCGTCCCGGAAATGCACGCATGAAAACTTATTCAAAACTCGCTATGTGCACTTTGGATACATTTAGGAGCCATTTACATGCTTGTTAATTGTATTCCGATGAGATTTTGTTAATCACTGACTGCAGCCATAGCTCATCCTCTTTGCAGGCATCCAAATCAATATGCCGGTTTCTGCTCTTCTCAGTCATGACCACAAGAAATGACTAAATCTCTAAAAAGTAGGTATTTTACACGGACATGGCAAAAATCTGCCAAATGCAGAAATTATGCTGCAGACATAAACACAGTGAAAGGGGCTGCGTCATGACTAGAAACGGTGGATGTCGACACCCTAAAACAAGGAGGTTATCATACGATGCATTTTGCTCTGGATACATAGGGACAGGAAACAATGGTGTTGTAATGCAAAGCATGTTGCTCTGGATACAAATCAACAGCAAGCAACACGTGGTCAGGTAAACAAATAACACGTGGTCAGGTAAACAAATAGCACGTGGTCAGGTAAACAAATAACACGTGGTCAGGTAAACAAATACCAGGGTATTGTCCAAAGTGATAGGTATATTATATAGGTATCTATCTGTATACCTATATAATATAAGTCTAAAGTATAAAGCCATACATTTCGTTCAACACCGGGTGTTCGGCGTCCAGAATAGTGAGGTGCCACACTTAAAACAATCTGTCCGATATAGCGAGTTGTTTATTGAGGGTGTCCAAACCTGAGGTTTTACTGTATGCGTAAATGGGGAAAACGAGTGACGATAAATGTTTATATTGTGACGAGAGTTGCGACACAAAAACGCGGGTTCACAAGTGGCTCTCGCTCTTTGAATGCATCAAGAGAAATAGCTCGCTCGATAATGAAACAAATTGTAATGCAAAAGAGAGATAATACCTGGAGCGGAAGACTGGCACCTGAAAGTTTTACATACTTATTTGTTGTTGTTGTTACTAGGTATTGCAATACAAACCTTACTGCTTACACTTCGAACTTCTCCAGCGCGTTCAAAATGATCAAACGAGATTAAAAAGTTAAGACAACTTTTTTTTGTTTATTTTTAAATAAATATGTCGTTGTGTTAACCTTATGTTTAATACCATTTTGTCAAACATACACGAGTGAGTTGTCTTTATTGCATCTCGATGAATTGGGGTTGCATCACCTGGTATTTTTATACTCTGTCCGGTCCGTTGTTGCCCCACAGCCAACCTCTATGGCCGCTCGGTCTATTGTGTACAATACCTTATAACTTCGCAATGGGAATTCAGCGAAAATAATAATAATAAAAGAGAGGAACTACTTTTCTAAAGTACATATCTGCTCTGATTTATACGTAAAACAAAGGTCTCCTCAGAGATCAGTTGTTTTATAATAACGCTCTCTTGGCCCAGAAACATGAGTGTGTGCAATGAGGTCAGTCTGTGAATGGCATAAAGAAATATAAATATAAAAAAAAAAACAAATATAAGGTTATAAGCTTTTAAATGCTTAGTACCAGCTGTGACTCTCCTCCTACCCACTAGTTTCGTTAGGCCTTTGCACCAGCTGGAACTTTTCTCCCAACAACGTGTTTCATTCGGCCGTTGCACCAGCTGGAACTCTCCTCCTAAACACGAGTTCACTTCGGCCTTTGCACCAGCTGGAATTTTCCTCCCATCAACGTGTTTCATTCGAACGTTGCATCAGCTGGGATTCTCCTCATAAACACGAGTTTCCTTCGGACTTTGCACCAGCTGGCACGTCCCTGCTACATACGAGTTCCTTTCGGCCTTTGCACCAGCTAAGACACTCCTCTCACCTTCTACTCTTCTTCGGTCTTTGCACCAGGTTGGACGCCCATCAAACCAAAATTTCCTTCGGCCATTGCACCAGATGAGACGCTCCTCTTACACACGAGTTTCCGTCGGCCGTTGCACCAGCTGAGACGCTCTTCCTATCCACGAGTCTACTTCGACCTTTGCACCAGCTGGGATTCTCCTCCTGTCCACCAGTTTTCTCTGACGTTTGCACCAGCTGGGACGCTCCTCCTATAGACGAGTTTCTTTCGGATGTTACACCAGCTTACACGCTCCTCCTACTCACGAGTTTCCATCGGCCTTTGCACCAGCGACACGCTCCTCCTACCCACGAGTCTCATTCAACATTTGCTCTCCTTCTAAACAAGAGTTTCCTTTGCAGCAGCTGGGACGCTTTTCCACCCCACGAGTTTCCTTCGGCATTTGCACCAGCTGGGACGCTTCTCCTACGCACGATTTTCCATCAGAATTTGCACCAGGTAGGATGCTTCCCTCACCCACGAATTTCCTTTAGCCTTTGCACCAGCTGAGACGCAAGTCCCACCCACGAGTCTCCTTTGACCTCTACACTAGCTGGGACACTCCTCCTACCCAAGAGTTTTCTTCGGCCTTTGCACCAACTTAGACGATTTTCCTACCCACGAGTCTCCTTCGATCTTCGCACCAACTGGGACGCTCCTCCCATCCACGAGTTTCCTCCGGCCTTTGCACCAGCTTGGACGCTCCTCCTATAATCAAGTTTCCTTCGGTCTTTTCAACAGCTGAAACTCTTTTCCTATCCATGAGTTTCCTTCTGTCATTGCACCAGCTTGGAAGATCCTTTTACCCACGAGTTTCCTTCGGTCTTTGCTCCAGCATGGACGCCCCTCCTACAATCAAGTTTCCTTCGGTCTTTTCACCAGCTGACACTCTTTTCCTATCCATGATTTTCCTTCTGTCGTTGCGCCAGCTTGGAAGATCCTTTTACCCACGAGTTTCCTCCGGCCTTTGCACCAGCTTGGACGCTCCTCCTACAATCAAGTTTCCTTCGGTCTTTTCACCAGCCGAAGCTCTTTTCCTATCCATGAGTTTCCTTCTGTCATTGCACCAGCTTGGAAGATCCTTTTACCCGCGATTTTCCTTCGGCCTTTGCTCCAGCTGGGACGCTCCTCCTACCCACGAGTTTCCATCGACCTTTGTACCAGGTAGGACGGTCCTCCCACCAAAGAAGTTCTTTGGGCCTTTACACCAGCTGGGACGCTTCTTCTACCCCCGAGTTTCCTTTGTTATTTGCACCAGCTGGGATGCTACTCCTACCCACAAGTTTCCTTCGGCCTTTGCACCAGTTAGGATTCTCCTCACACTTACAAGTTTCCTTCAGCGTATGCACCAGCTGGGACTCTCCTTACCCCGAAAGACCGGCACGCTCATTTCCTTCGAAATGCTTTTTTGTAAATTTCAATGGAATTTCAAGCGAACTTCATGTGCACTTCCTATGAAATTACAACGAACTGCAATGTGAATTTCCATTGAATTTCCTACTAACTGCATTGTGAATTTCATGCGAAATTCCAACGAACTTCAGGGTGAATTTCATACGAAGTTTCAACGAACTTCAATGTAAATTTCCATTGAACTTCATACGAATTTCCATTGAAATTCATACGAAATTTCAACGAACTTCGATCCACTTACACAGTGATTTACGTAGCTATTGAGTTATGATTTTGATTGTACCAACACAGCAGCCCGTAAAAGCATCACATGTTTTTTTTTCAAAATCACTGAAAAAGTGCTTCAAACATCTAATTATTAAAACATACTTTGATACAAATCAGGATACAGTTCCAGGAACTTCAAAAAATTTCAAGCAAATTTCATACAAAATTCAGTGAAATGGTTTCCTAACTTTTGCTTAACGCGTCAAAAGAGTTTGACCGTTTCGAATACTTTTATGTACACAACAAATCACGCGGTTTTTGGATGCTTTTGATTTTAGAATTTCTGTTTCTTTTCAAAATGTTTTAAGAACTAGACCGTTTGCGCTACCTAGTAGCGAAAATTACACTCGAGGGTCACAAAAAGGACGATTCTCAACTCTTAACCTCTTACGTATCGTCTCAAAGGGTCGAAAATAAACTCAAAATCTTTCTATCTCTAACCGCTTTCGAGATAACGGTCAACTTCCGGTTTCTGACGTTGACCATGTCCAAGGAGGTCAAGGTCATCGAGAGATCTCTCACATATGGTCTTTTAGGCCGAAAGGCTTCAAATCGCTCTTTCTCTAACCGTTTTTGAGAAAATGGCCCACTTCCGGTTTTTGGCATTGACTATGGCCGAGGATGTCAATCGCTCTCTAAGGTCATGGTTAAAAAAATACGGATTTTAAAGTGTCTAATCACCCTCTATCAGTGAGCCAAATTTCATCACTCTTTAGCAATTGGGAAAAACCCAAACGCTGTAGCCAACTAAACTTGCACTCGCATGCTGTGATGGCTTTCATTGAGAGTTGGGCGATCAATACACCTAGGCTGATATCATGCCAGTTTAAACTGCTGGTCTCAGTTTCGCAAATTTGTTTTGTCGTTTTTAATTGAATTTATTTTTTTTAAATACAGGAAGATCAACTAGACATCCTGAAGTTTATCCAACTTTCATCTTTCTAGTCCTACCGGCCTCCGACTAGATCCACATACTAAAAAAACGAAAAAAAACATGCCACAACTGTGGCTAAAATTTTCGTACAAATTCAATATACTAGGGGATTCTGGCAAATTCCGAATTGTAATTAGATTTTTTGAAGCACGAAATTAGTGATTTTGAAAAACATGTGGTACTTTGTTACCGAGAACGGGGTGCTTTGGTTGGTACAATCAAAATAATAACTCAATACCTACGTAATTCACTGTGTAAGTGGATCGAAGTTGGTTGAAATTTCGTATGAATTTCAGTGGAAATTCGTATGAAGTTCAATGGAAATTTACACTGAAGTTCGTTGGAACTTCGTATAAAATTCACAGTGAAGTTCAATGGAAATTCACATTGAAGTTCGTTGGAAATTCGCATGAAATTCACAGTGAAGTTCATAGGGAGTTGAATGCAAAATCCCACTGAAGTTCGTTGGAACTTGGTATGAAGTTCACAGTGAAGTTTGTTGGAACTTCTTATGAAATTCACAGTGAAGTTCGTAGGAAGTTCAATGAAAGTTCACACTGAAGTTCGTTGGAACTTCTTATGAAATTCACAGTTAAGTTCGTAGGAAATTCAATGGAAATTCACACTGAAGTTCGTTTGAACTTCGTACGAAGTTCACAGTGAAGTTCATAGGAATTTCAATGGAAGTTTACACTGAAGTTCTCTGGAACTTCTTATGAAATTCACAGTTAATTTCGTAGGAAGTTCAATGGAACTTCACACTGAACTTCGTTGGAAATTCGTATGAAATTCACAGTGAAGTTCATAGGAAGTTCAGTGGCACTTCACACTGAAATTCAATGGAATTTAACATTGACGTTCGTTGGAAGTTCCATGGAAATTTACACTGAAGTTCGTTGAACTTCTTATGAAATTCACAGTGAAGTTCGTAGGAAAATCAATGAAATTTCACACTGAACTTCGTTGGAAATTCGTATGAAATTCACAGTGAAGTTCAATGGAAATTCACAGTGAAGTTTGTTGGAAATTCGCATGAAATTCACAGTGAAGTTCATAGGAAGTTGAATGCAAATTCCCACTGAAGTTCGTTGGAACTTCGTATAAAATTCACAGTGAAGTTCAATGGAAATTCACAGTGAAGTTCGTTGGAAATACGCATGAAATTCACAGTGAAGTTCATAGACAGTTGAATGCAAATTTCCACTGAAGTTCGTTGGAACTTGGTATGAAGTTCACAGTGAAGTTTGTTGGAACTTCTTATGAAATTCACAGTGAAGTTCGTAGGAAGTTCAATGAAAGTTCACACTGAAGTTCGTTGGAATTTCTTATGAAATTCACAGTTAAGGTCGTAGGAAGTTCAATGGAAATTCACACTGAAGTTCGTTTGAACTTCGTACGAAGTTCACAGTGAAGTTCATAGGAATTTCAATGGAAGTTTACACTGAAGTTCTCTGGAACTTCTTATGAAATTCACAGTTAAGTTCGTAGGAAGTTCAATGGAACTTCACACTGAACTTCGTTGGAAATTCGTATGAAATTCACAGTGAAGTTCATAGGAAGTTCAGTGGAACCTCACACTGAAATTCAATGGAATTTAACATTGACGTTCGTTGGAAGTTCCATGGAAATTTACACTGAAGTTCGTTGAACTTCTTATGACATTCACAGTGAAGTTCGTAGGAAAATCAATGAAACTTCACACTGAACTTTGTTGGAAATTCGTATGAAATTCACAGTGAAGTTCATACGAAGTTCAATGGAAATTCGCACTGAAATTCACTGGATGAAATTCGCACTGAAGTTCGTTGGAATTTTCCATGGATTTCACACTTTAGTTCGTAGGAAGTTCAATGGAAATTCACACTGAAGTTCGTTGGAAATTCGTATGAAGTTCACACTGAAGTTTGTTGGAACTTCGCATGAAATTCACGCTGAAGATCGTAGGAAGTTCAATGGAAATTCACTCTGAAGTTCGCTTGAAATTCCTTTGAAATTTACAATGACGCATCTTGAAGGAAATGAGCTACCCGGTCTTTCGTACCTTACACTTACGAGATTCCTTCGGCCTTTGCATCAGCTGCGACGCTCCTCCAACGAACGAGTTTCCTTCATCCTTTGCACCAGATGGGATGCTCGTTCTACCCACGAGTCTACTTCGGCTTTTGTACCAGCTGGGACGCTCCTCCTACCCATGAGTCTCCTTCGACATTTGCACCAGCTGGGACGCTCCTCCTATCCACGAGTCTCCTTCGACATTTGCACCAGCTGGGACTCTTCTCCTACCCACGAGTCTCCTTCGACATTTGCACCAGCTGGAACTCTCCTCCCACCCACGAGTTTCCTTCGGCCTTTGCACCAGCTGGGACACTCCTCCCACCCACAACAACAATTTTCCTTCGCTCTCAGCATTTTTGTTCTGGGAACTGGATTTACCATTCGTTCGTCTTGAGTGGCCACCCATCCCACCCCTCCTCCCTCCTCTACCCCCCCCCCCTCCCCACCCGTCTTCCACCTAATAAAAACACACATTGTAATAATGTCTAAGCTTTTAGCTAAGAAAAGACTCCTGCTCTAGCGTCGTCAGTGGTCATTGTGACATGCAAAGCCAAAAGCAAAACAACCCGACCAGAAAATGCTGAGTAAAAATAAGAAAGGGCTTTGTACGCTGGTACATAAACTAAGAGGGGATAAAAGGGGATAATTGACACAAGAAAAAGCTTGCATCAAAGGACGGATCCTGAAAGGGGGAGGGTGGGGTGGAGGGGGTGGCTCTGGTTCTTTGAAGGACAGAGCTTTGTTGAGATGTTGGAGGCAGGTTTGTCATGTACTTTTTTTTTGGGGGGGGCGTGGGGGTGAGGACGGTGCTCAAGCATCGCAGACTTCACTCCGGTGTCTGCTGTTGTGTGTATGTGTGACGGCGGGAGGGAGTAGAGGGGTAGGGGGTGGGCGTCGGTTGATGTGTTCAGTCCTGTAAGACTCCCCTTACAGACTTCTACCATTTCTTGAGTCGAGGAAAGGTTTAGAACTATTTACATGTTGTACCGCCACCCCCACACTCCCCCACCCCCCCCCCCCATCCCACCCCCGTCTTCTCTCACTGACTTGTAGTTTTCGTTCCGGTTTTTTACGTCTCTCAGTTATGAATGCAATAGGATGAAAAATGATACACCCCCCTTTCCCCCCTTCTCTGCCAAAATCACGACTCCAAAATTACTGCCATGAAACTAAAAAAGGACAAAAAAAATACTCTTAATATTTACAAAGATCGTCCACCTCTGTGGCATTGAGGTGCCTGTGGTCTTAAGAAGTCTCCCTTATCCGGTTACTCAAGGTCCAAGGCGCACTTTGACAGCAGGGCATTTACACTGGATTTCATATGGGCCCTCAGAGCGTAAATAAATTCTATTGACAGCGGGCAGACACCTGTTTGTCAAATAATTACCTTGCACGAACCAAATCCTTCTTTATTGCCGTTTTTTTTTACGTTACGGTTAATGGCTAAGATACAGTGCGTTCTAGTTTCCGAAATCATGATTCACGTATTTTGAATCAACATGAAGCATTGTTGCATGATTTGAGCAAACGCTGCATTCTGATTGATCGATTTTCAAATCATTAATTTTTCATTGCTGACCAGAATTCAAAGATCGAGAGAAATATTCTAGCGCGTTTTCTGCAATATTAATCGATCCTGGCTTTTTAAATCCAAGCTAAATCTTAAAATGAACTGTCCTTGGGTCGTGTTCCACTCTGTAGCATTTATAAGTATACAGCATATCGGAGGTCAACACACAGTGTATCAGAGGCCAACACACAATGTATCAGGCCAACACACAGTGTATCAGCGGCCAACACACAGTGTTCAGAGTTCAACACACAGTGTATCAGAGGTCAACACACAGTGTATCAGAAGTCAACACACAGTGTATCAGAGGTAAACACACAGTGTATCAGAGGTCAACACACAGTGTATCAGAGGTCAACACACAGTGTATCAGAGGTCAACATACAGTGTATCAGAAGTCAACACACAGTGTATCAGAGGTCAACACACAGTGTATCAGAGGTCAACACACAGTGTATCAGAGGTCAACATACAGTGTATCAGAGGCCAACATGCAGTGTATCAGAGGTCAACACACAGTGTATCAGAGGTCAACACACATTGTATCAGCGGTCGACACACAGTGTATCAGACGTCAACACACAGTGTATCAGAAGTCCACACACAGTGTATCAGAGGTCAACACACAGTGTATCAGAGGTCAACACACAGTGTATCGGAGTCACATATTAAAGAAACAATGGATAAAATAAAAAATGTAAATTATTTATTAAACATGAGAGACAATGAGTTCGGATCCGGCTAATTACCTTTTCAAATAGTCATAATAATAATAATAATAATAATAATAATAATAATAATAATAATAACAAAAACAAGAATATGAAGTAGTAGTAGAAGTAGTATAAGAAGAAGAATAGATTGTTATTGCGGCCTTGTTTCTTGAAATATAAGTTATACAGCTGTTCAAAGAATTTAAATTAGAAATATGATATCTTTCGTAAAGCAGCACGCATTTGTCAGTGAGAAAACACGCAAAACACAATAAAATAGTCGCTAGTCATGTTTTTATGAAAGACTTCGCTGCAAGTAAATAAATGTGCGATCTTAATGTGTTATGCTTAAACAACAAGAAGCAAGGTGCTATCGTGTTTTGTTTTATTTAAAATAGGAAGAACAAGCGATCATTTGTGTTGAGAAAATTCAAAATATTTAACTGTGAAAATGTGAATGACAATACGAAATGGCGACGGCATTGAGGCAGATAACCGAATGCCCTGTTTGTTTTTTACACTACGAAAACCCCAAAGTTCTGCCGTGTGATCACTCCTTATGTGCTTGCTGCGTCGACAGGGTGAAAACAGAATCCAGGATAAAATGCCCCATATGCAACGCGACGCATGACGTCACGAGGGTCAGGGCCGATTTTCGTCTGCATCAGTTCCTGGAAGCTTTGAAAGAAAAGGAACAAGACACTGTGTCGTTCGCCAGTACGGGTAGGTTCGCCAGTACTGCTAAGATCATTATTACTGATTGTCAATTTCTTATTTTCTTGTTTTTTTCTGTGACTTCAGCCTGTAAATATTTTGACAGAATAATATCTTAAAAGTAAAAGGACTTATTGACATAATCCGTGACCTCCCCCCTCCCCCTCCCCCCCCCCAAAAGAATTAAACTTGTTGCCTGAGAGTATGTGCGACCGCCTTAATTATTCTCGATAAGCTTAAAAAAATTCCAAAATTAAACCCACTGCGAAGCCACAACCCCCCCCCCCCCCCACCACCCCGCCCGCCCTCCCTCCCCGCCTTACACACACAAGCCTAAAAAAATGTAAAAGATTGGGCAGAAAGGGCAGACGTCTGACTTTTGAAATAATTAGAAATGTTGTTGTCTTGTAGACGAGACAGCAAAATGTGATGTGTGCAACAAACAGCCGCTATCACACCGCTGCGAGGATTGTCGGCAGCGGCTATGTACGCACTGCAAGACCATACATCAGAGAAATGCTGCAAATAAGAACCACAAAATGAGGCAAATTACAATCACGTCCCAAGAAATAAAGCGCCAACTTAGAGATCAATTTTCAAACATCAAGCGTAAAATGAAAAAGCAATCGAAAATCGTGGAAAAACTTAGAGCAGAAATAAGGAAACTTGAGAAAGGTCAAAGCAAAGCCCTTAAAAAATCGGACAAGCTCCGTCAGGCATCACTGAAAGAGATAAACGACCACTTCGATTCGATCGACGCTGAGATTATCGATTTTATGCATGCAGCCATCAGCAAACTCCAGATTGAGCAGAAGAAACTCTCCAGACAGAAGCGTGACGTCACGGCGAGGTTTGAACAATTACAACAAATGCTGAAAGAAAACGAAATCTTATTGGATGACGAAAGGAACTCCATCCTTCAAGAAACTTTCAAATTAAGCGAAGCCAGCTGTGTTGATGTTTACATAACAGAAGTTGATTTCACTCTAGTTCAAGAAGACCAGTGGGATGTTTCAAAGTCCGCTACACTCTGCCTCGCTGGCGGGGATATTGAGGTGTGCCGGGATGAGGCGAATCAGTTAAGCTTTACAACGTCCTTGGACAAGTCATTCATGCAACAGAAACAAGTCAACTTGGAACGATTGCCTTACGCGTTGCGGTTGATCCGAGGACAGCTGTGGTCGTGTGAGAGAGACGGAACTGTACAGGTATTCAGTCAAGAACTAGAACTTCAAAGTACCCTGGCCAGTGACAACTGGGCTGATGTGTGTGACGTCACAGAGATCTCAAATGGCGAGGTGGTCCTCGCAGGTCAGAACGGATTATTT
Source organism: Protula sp. h YS-2021 (assembly GCA_949752745.1). Taxonomy (NCBI): domain Eukaryota; kingdom Metazoa; phylum Annelida; class Polychaeta; order Sabellida; family Serpulidae; genus Protula; species Protula sp. h YS-2021. The sequence goes on from OX457028.1 coordinate 82,835,147, forward strand.
CATATTACTTCCAACGGTGCAGCGAGCGAAATAGACACCGGGAAATACAATAGCGTGACGTCATACGATAACAGCATCTACGCCTATGCTTGGGGTCCACCGCGGGTGTGTATCTATGAGCTCTCCCAAAACGAGGCCTGGATGAAACGAATGGTGCTGCAGCTTCCCTTTCAGTACGACACCTACGTCACACTCAGCGTCATGAATGACGTCATTCACGCATGCAGCGCTGCGGATGCTAGGATTCTAACGCTGTCGGTTACGGGACAACTCCTGCAGAGCCTAGGCGAGAACGGATTGGGTATATCGGGCAAACTCAGCTACCCTCGTCTGTGCCAGGAAGACGAAGAAGGCTCGCTGCTGATTGCTGCGAAAAACGACCACCATCTACAGATCGTGGACAGGGAAGGAGAGTGGAGGATGGTGGGGATGAGTCCGGTGGTCAATAAAATATGTGACGCCGTATACACGGACGGGAAACTCTACGTGGCCTCCAGAGGTCGTGGGTTCAAACTCTCACTGTACACAAACGCAGGCGATTAAACCTTTGACTAGCAATGGGGCCGGATCTGGGTGGCGTTGGGTTCCGCCACTATCTCTACCTTACCCCACCTCACCCCCAACATCTCTAAGAGAATTGAATGGCTATCCACCGACCTTGGTTCTGCTTCTTACGTGAAAAGTACTGCTGCAAAAACTGTCACCACCCCACCACCATCGCCCCCAACCACCCCAACCACCCCAAACCCCACCAACCACCCCAACCAACCCAACCACCCAAACCCCCACCAATTCTCACTAACCACCCCAACTACCCCCAACCTTCACCAACCACCCCTACCTCCCCATCAACCATCCCAAACCACCCCAACCCCAACCCCACCAACCACCCCAACTCTCCCACCAACCCCACCACCACCACCAGCACCACCACTACCCCTCTCCCCCACTCCTAGAGAACACTGGATTCTCAAACTATTATCCAAAGACGGGAGTGTGTGTCGTTGCCGTCGCCTGCCTGGAGGTCAACACAGCGGAACTTAAAATTTACTTTGAATGTTCATAGCAATTGCATATTCCGCAGTGAACCATCCTGTGTAAGTTTTGCAACAATAGACATTTTCTGTTATAATTACGTAGTTCCGACGCCCGTTGAGAAGTCGGTTGGTCGGTGTTCTGAAACTGGTTGGAAATTGTTCGCTTTGGCATTGCGGCGCCCTCACTGCGAACTGTTGTTTGTTTGTTTGCTTTTGTCCTTTTTGTGGCTTTCAGGTCGCTTTACGAAGCCGCAGCGATGTGAATACATTGCGTGAGGCGATGCAGCGCAGACAGATAATGGGGCCACATTTACACAAATTTTTAAATTTTTCTCTGTTTCTTCCATTAATATTACGAGAAACACTGTGATAACAATCCCACCTTCTGTGGCTTGGCAACAACTTGTAAGCTTTTAATTTGTATTTATCAACCAGAAAGAATTAACTTTTCATCTTATGTATGCACCGGGGAGTGCGGCGGGAGTGGGGTTGGAGGGGGGTGGGGATGAGATGGCGGTCTGAGGCTGTGCCAATATCAATATCATGGTGAATAGGTGACGTCACATAATTTTCTGTACTAGGAGGTCGAGGAGGAAGGTCATAAAGTCAGAAGAGTTTATATGCGTACCTTATGGATGACCCCTAAGCCCCCCCTCCCCCCCCCCCCCCCTGTGTACGAACTTAATAGATGATCTGTAAGCGCCCCCCCCATCTCCACCCGAGTACGTACTTAACGGATGACCCCTAAGCCCCCACGAGTGCGGACTTTATGGATGATCCCAAAGCCCCCCCCCCCCCCCCAGTACAAACTTTATGGATGACCCCTCAGCCCCGATTCCGCGTTTCTGATGTAATTTTTTCTTACAATATCTATGTGCTTGGGGTTTTATCGGGTTTTTCCTTCTTTGACATTTTATCATTTTACACCAGAATTAATAAAATTGTGAATTTATCTTTTTAGAAGTTTTTTTTTCGGTTTGAAGGTCAAATCCCCCCTCTCCCTCTCCCTCACCCCCCCCCCCTTCCCCCAGACACGCATACCTTACTGCTGGGATTCTTTCGCTCGATTCTGGTCTCACAATGGAATTCATCTTGACGCTACGAGATCACAAACTATTCCAATGTTATTGCTCATATTTGCTCATTTTGTAACACTGTTACTATGACTAGTACCTCCCCTCCCCCCTCCCCCATGGTTCTGCTTATAATTGGTAATACAAATGTTACGTCTAATTTTATCTATTAGCAACATTTCCAGAAATCAGTTTTTTATATTCATTTTTCAGGATTTGATAGCCAGGGGCCGTATCCACAAAAGTTAACTATACAGTTAATTGATTTCGTTAACTGTTCCGTTGGCAACCAGAACATCTGAAAGCAAAAGAATATCCACTTGGGTAATCCAATACCTCCACCCCCAACCCTCCTCCCATTTCCTCGAAAAATAAGATTAAACTGCTTTCTCCTCTTTTCTTTTCAATGTTAAAGAACTGTACGGAAGCTTGTGGAAATTGTGCTGTTACGTAGAAAAGCTGAGGGCTGAGAGATGAAGGTTAAGAAGTAAAGTCTCCCAAAACCAAGTAACGAACAGTAAAACCTGTTTGGCTCTGACAAAGTTTGTCCGGATTACCAAAGTGTCCGGATTACTCAGGTTACACTGTAATTGCTTAATTTGTTTACTAAATAAACTATTGCTGGCGGCTGCAACTCCCCACCATCAAACTCCCACCCACCATCCCCCCCCCCCCCCACCCCCACAAAAATACCTTACCCATACATCCTAAGCCCAAAAGTGAAGACACCAAGGGAGGGGCAGTGTCTGATATTCAAAACGTAAAGGAGCGAAGGCAATTTCGATGGCACGTAAATTTTCATGAAATCTGACAGAGGAAAGGATTCATTCTAACATACTGTGGGAAATGAAAGAGCTCATTATGACTTTGTATAACAGACGACGGGGTCATTATGACTCACATGTACTCCCATTATAAGGACGGGGTCATTATGGCTAGTTATGTCCCCATGCATGTCACTGAACGAAGTCAACTTGACTGAGCACACGGCCATGATTGACTCCAACGCCCCAGCTGTTATTAGCAGTGACATTTCCTGTTACTCTCTGAGGATTAACCCCGTTGTGGATAAGCCAGAAGTTCCGCCGTTGTTTACGAGAATATAAAACCAACATTCACATTGTTTCGAACAGTCTGAAGTGAAAAAAAAATCCAAAGGCTTGAGCTTTATTTAGCCTTAAACAAACAATGCCAAATATCAACAAAACGGCGGTTGTGATACGTCATTGTACAGTTTATGTCATAATGGTCCTTATCACGCAAAACAAAACAAACAAACAAACAAACAAAGCAAAAACAAACGAACAAAATAAACAACAACATAAGCTTGAATTTTTAACAGGCATTAAGAAAACATGAAACAAACGTGAATATTTTGCTTTATCGGAAGCGACGGACCTAGGCCCTCGCCAGAAGTTGAGGGACAATCTTAGTTTGTCAGCTGTCTGTAAGGTTTACAATAAAGGATCTATATTTCCCACTTGCAAACTTCGTTTGCAAATGGGAATAAGTTTGTAGTTTTTCTCGAAATTTCTGCCCTTTTTTTCCTTTTTTTTCCTTTTTTTCCGTCACGGAGGTTTCCTGAAAACTCCTCCTACGCTATTCGACGTAGGACGATGAAATTTGGCACAGTCATAGAGGGTGACGAGGTGTCGTCAAATCCACAAATTTTTTTGACCTTGACCTTGAAGGTCAAGGTCAAATTGAGGTCAAAGTTTTTCTGACCTCAAAGTGGTTTCCAGAAAACTCCTCCTACAGGGTTTGTCGTAAAAAGACGGCATGTGGCAGAGACATAGAGGGTAATGAGTTGTCGTCAAATCCGTAAAATTTTTTGACCTTGCACCTCAGAGGTCAAGGTCAAATTGAGGTCAAAATATTTTTGGAAACACCTATTAATCACGAAAAGTAGCCATAAAGGTGCTCAAATCCCACTGTGAATGCATAAAACTTTCATCACTAACCTTGACCTTGAGGGTCAAGGTCAAAGGTCACGTGATTTCACGCGTCCTTCACGACAGGCCGACTCATCTTGAAAACGGTGAGAGATAGAGCGATTTTGAGCTCATTTTCGACCCTTTGGGCCTAAACAACGTTACATAAGGGGTACCTCGGTGACCTTGACCTTCTGGGTCACGGTCAAGGTCAAAAACCGGAAGTTGAGTATTATCTCGAAAACGGTTAGAGATAGAGCGATGTTGAGCTCATTTTCGACTCTTCGGGCCTAAACAACGTTACATAACAGGTACCTCGGTACCTTGACCTTTTGGTCACGGTCAAGGTCAAAAACCGGAAGTTGAGTATTATCTCGAAAACGGTTAGAGATAGAGCGATGTTGAGCTCATTTTCGACTCTTCGGGCCTAAACAACGTTACATAACAGGTACCTCGGTGACCTTGACCTTGTGGGTCACGGTCAAGGTCGAAAACCGGAAGTTGAGTATTATCTCGAAAACGGTTAGAGATAGAGCGATGTTGAGCTCATTTTCGACCCTTTGGGCCTAAACAACGTTGCATAAGAGGTACCTGGGTGAACTTGACCTTGTGGGTCACGGTCATGGTCAAAAACCGGAAGTTGACTATTATCTCGAAAACGGTTAGAGATAGAGCGATTTTGAGCTCATATTCGACCCTTTGGGCCTAAACAACGTTGCATAAGAGGTACCTCGGTGACCTTGACCTTCTGGGTCACGGTCAAAGTCAAAAACCGGAAGTTGACTATTATCTCGAAAACGGTTAGAGATAGAGCGATTTTGAGCTCATTTTCGACCCTTTGGGCCTAAACAACGTTACATAAGAGGTACCTGGGTGACCTTGACCTTGTGGGTCACGGTCAAGGTCAAAAACCGGAAGTTGACTATTATCTCGAAAACGGTTAGAGATAGAGCGATTTTGAGCTCATTTTCGACCCTTTGTGCCAAAACAACGTTACATAAGAGGTACCTCGGTGACCTTGACCTTGTGGGTCACGGTCAAGGTCAAAAACCGGAAGTTGACTATTATCTCGAAAACGGTTAGAGATAGAGCGATTTTGAGCTCATTTTCGACCCTTTGGGCCTAAACAACGTTACATAAGAAGTACCTCGGTGATCTTGACCTCCTCCATCATGGTCAAGGTCAAAAAGTGGAAGAGTATCTCAAAAACGGTTAGAAAAGTGAATTTGATTTTTTGTGCCCAAATTAGGTTACATTATATTCACTTCGATGGCCTCGTTCAAGATAATAATCCGGAAGCTGACAATTATTTTGAAACACTGAAAAATGTGTCTTTGACCTAAAATGTTGCGTCTCTGCCCTTGCAAGTGGGTACTATTTCGCTACGTGTAGCGAAATTCGGTCTAGTTAGTCTTCTGTTTATCCAGATTTTGATTTTTACAGCATTCATCGACTGCGCCTTTGGAATGTTTATGTCCGGTTCAGTGACGTGCCTAAAAGGAAAACGACTGCTATCTTTGTTTAAGAACAAATAAATAAATAAACCAAAACAACACCATAAAATAAATAAATAAAATACAATAAATGCAATAAAGGGAAACGAGATTAAATTAAAATTATTTTGGTATATTTTTGCTAAAAATATGCTAATTTGAATACTAAAAATTTGAAATTAAACCTCGTCATTTAGGCAAAAAAGACGCCTGTTGCGGTCTATTTCTGAAAGTTTTGAAATAATATCTAACGGCTCTTGTTTTGACGACCACCCCCCCCCCCCCCGCCGCCACCACCTCCCCCCCCCCCCCTCGCTTTTTTTTTCTCATCCAAAACTTAGTACACCTCGAGCCGAATATAAAGACACAACTGCGTCTTTTTTTAATAAAACGTTATTAATTCTATATTTGGTCGAAAAATTTAAGTTCACTTAGTGCTGATTGTAATTAATGCGGAGTAGTTTTGGCCTGGTTTCATTTTTTTCAAGCTTTTTTTTTTTTTGCGCTATGGGGTGTTTTCTTGGAATAATCAGTAGGCCACTTCATAATTCCAATTGCAATAATTTGGTTATTTTAAGTGCAACTTTTTAACCCTTAAAAGATTAGTTTTTCTAGCGAAGGTGGGAGTCGAGGGGGGAGGGGGAGGGGGTGGGGGCGGTGGGAGTCAGGGGCAGGAGTGAATGAATTCTTACTTCTCTTGATTCTATATTTATATAGAATATTAACTGATGTCATTAGATCTGTGACATAAGAAGCACTGGAACAAACAGTTGACGCGGAAAAGAAAAAAGAAATCACACGAGCATATACTTTTTATTAACCGCAGTCTTGTTCATCTTCCATTTTCTGTTGTACAGTGCGACTGTACTTTTTTTTTTCCTTTTTTTTTTTTTTTGGGTGGGGGGGGGGGGGGAGGCTAGGGAGGTGGGGTTAAAAGGTAAAAGGGTAACAGGGGTGTTATTGGATATGTACGAGTCTGGAAACACGTATTTTCGTCTGTCTGGTTTGACTCTGGTTAGTGATACGTCGATCTACAATGAATCGATTTCAAGTCCTGATTGTTTTAAGAAGAACAGTATTATAAAGGAAATCCTTGGCCCATAACTCTGTTCAAGTTTCAATAATTAAACAAAACTTTTTTTTTCTAGAAACATTTTTGCACTGGATGTTCGTAATGGCAAATATGTCAACTGCTCTATAATTACTTGGATTATTATTTTTAGCATATTTTTATAGTTACGTGATGCGTAATTTCACGACAATGGCGCCAAATAAAGTCACAGCTCTCGTTGTAGGAGTCTCCAGGGTTACAGTAAGAATAATTATTTTTCGTCACAACAACAAATTAGTTTTTAAATAAAAAGACATAGAGATTCATAACAAAAACAAAGATACATTTTTTTACATGTAGAGGTTTGGTTAAAAAGGGAAAGGTAATTTAAGTATAAGGCATTGTTACGCCGGAAGCAGTGGCATGGGAACTCCAAGGTTGTCTCATCTCTAATTTGTGAAAGATATGCTACCCCATTTTCCCCCCTCCCTCCCCCCTCCCCATCCAAGATATTTATGCCAAGGTCTTGTTTTTTTCGTTCGACAACAACGTTGCCTTCTAGAAAGTCTTGCTTCCTTCCCATTGAAAATACTCTATATCAAACAGACTTCCCACCTAGCACAAAGTTTTCTCCCACGTATAGCCGACGTTGGCATTAGGTTGGCTTTATGTGGGATGTGGGACGTGGGACGTCCTACATCGGATACACGTGGGCTATGTGTGGGATGTCCCAGTTACACTTTGTCCCACCTAATGCCTACGTATAGCCGACATGGGACAGCCCACGTATAGCCCAAGTGATACAGCCAACGTCGGCTATACGTCGGCATGAAGAGGGATGTCCCACGGTGGGGTGTGCCCTCTTTCTCCTACGTATACCCTACGTGGGACAACCTACGTGTAGCCCACGTCGGCTGTCCAATGTCGGCTGTACGGGGACTTTATGTGGGATGTCCCACTGTCGGATGCCTCCTCTTACTCCCTCGTATAACCTTCGTGGGACAGCCCACGTGTAGCCCACGTTGGCTGTCATGCGTCGGCTTCAAGTGGGCATTATGTGGGATGTCTTGCTTCCTTCCCATTGAAAATACTCTATATCAAACAGACTTCGGACAAGAAATGAAAATATATATGGATAATTGTGGGCACACATGACGTCATAGGTGGACGCAAATGGCGGCATGTAGACGCCCATGACGACAAATAAGGGCACACGCGACTACATATGTAGACGCACATGACGACATGTGGGCAGATATGACGACATATGTAGACGCACAAGACGACAAAAGGGACAACATGACGACATATGTGGGCACTCATTTCGACATATGTAGACGCACATGAAGACAAAGGTGGACGCACATGACGACATGGTGACATGTGCACGCACATGACTACATGACGACATATTTACCTAGGTCTTTGTAATGCAAAACTTATTATGTGACGTCACAATTATAAAAGATTTAGCTGCTATGAGAACATTTTTTATCTTTGACCTCTTAGGTGTAATTGCAGTGCCTAAAGGTTACAGTTCGGGCTTTGTAAACAAAAAAAAACCTGTAATTTTTCTGGTTTTGTTTGCACAAGGACTCCTGCTTGTTGACTGAAAAACGCAGAAATTTTAATGTGTGGATTGGTGCATCTTCCGTGCTTCAGTTGTTCTTTTTTATATACACCAAGGATACTTTTACTTTGAATTACTGAAGATAAAAACAAACATGAACTAGAAGCTGTCACCGAAACAAAATACAACCATATGAATTGATTCCAACGGTACTCTCTAATATATGATTTGATTCCCAAGACACTCCCCAACATGTGTATCGAGTTCCGAATTGATTGCCAACATATTCTCCAAAATGTGAGTTGATTTCCGAGATACTTTCCAACATGTGAATTGATTGTCAAGATATTCTTTAATATGTGAATTGGTGGCGTAGATACTCTCCAACATATGAATTCATTGCCGAGATACTCTCCAACGGCCATATCTGAATATGTTCACATGCAGTTATGATATGATATCATAATTGCTATGGTAACATTATTTGTTAGCTTTCATATAGCCTTTCCACCAAGTGGTCCAAAATTTATATTACATCTACTTTGTTATGCATAAGAAATTTCAGAAATAAAATAATACGATTTTAAATTCCGCTCAAAATAACAATCTTTGAATTGATTTTAAAAGCATGATATGTAAAACATGATATGTAAAAACATGATGTGTAAAAACATGATGATGCATAAAAGCAAAATATGTAAAATTGAAAAGTATAGAGCCATATCTTTTTATTTGACTGCCGAAGGATTTTATGTGCAATATTTTATACATACAACAAAAACAGGTCTAATTCCCCAAAACATGTATTAGGTCAAACACGTATTAAGTCTGAAATATTTTTAAACAAAACAGGCTTATTTTCTATTAATCATTTTGCTTTTATAATTTTTTGTTATACAATGACATATTTTTCTATAAGATGCAGATTGTGTTGGAACTTTGTCTCGACTTCGTGTTTTTATTGTTTTCGGAGCAGTCAGCGAGACAATAAATGTAGTGTGTTGTGATACACACATCAGCCGAGTCATGTCAAATTACAAGAAAAGCATTAACCATTTTGCGTGTCAATATATAGCAAAATATGGTAAAGCGGAAACGAAATATATACGTTATTTATTTTAAGGAAACAATATTCTTAACATCACAGCAAGTTACGCGTGAAGTTACGAGGAATGATGTGGAAAGTTGTGACAAGTTTGCGTGAAGTACTGGCAAATTATGAGTAACGTTATAACAAGTCCTGCTCAGAATGGTCAGACAAAACTTTGCCTAAAGCTTTGATAAAGTATGCGGGACAAGTTTGTGTGAAGTAATGGCAAATTATGAGTAACGTTGTAAGAAGTCATGCTTGAAGCGATCAGATAAAACTTTGCCTAAAGCTTTGACAAAGTATCTGGGAAAAGTTTACGTGAAGTAAAAACAATGGATGTGTACGTCATAAGAAGTTATACTTATAAGAAGTGATGCCACATTACACGTAAACAAACCGTTCACTATTTTGTTGTGCACAGACGGATTTACTCTACAGAAGGGCATTTCAGAGGTATTGCTTATATACAAGGAGCACAATTCGCTGCCTACTAGTGTGCATTCGACCGATAATTGACACCCTACTATGTCACTCGTTATGTATAATATCCTATCTTAGACAGGCGGCAACAATGCATTGCATAAAGCCAATAACTGCTTCACGTTTCTTTATTAAAATCAATCAAAAAGGTTTAAAATTGTTTGACGTGATAGGGTTTTTTCATTGCCACCTCATAAAATGACAGCAGATATTGGAAACTTTTACTATACTTACCAATACCGATTACTTTTCAGTACCATCTACTCAAAAGTACCTTCTACTTACGAGTATTTTCTATGTACCGGTACCCTGTACTTACCAGTATCCTCTACTTATCTGTACCCTTCATATAGAAGTACCCTTTATTTACCAGTATCCTATATTGATTACTGCCCTGTACTTAACACTACTACTGCTAGATTAAATCAACTATGTCGGATTGAGGTTGAATCCAGAAACATCCATTCTCCAATTCCTATATATACAAATATACCTGTGTTTATTTGCCAAGTTCTTAGACTATAGTCAAGTTCGACATGAAAAACTAAAGCGCAGAAATCTTGATTTTTTTTTCACCGAATTCTCGTGAAATTTAATTTAAATTTTAATGAGAATCAATGAAGGATTTGATATGTATGTCCTTTAATGTTTTACAGACTTTATTGAAATAAACACTAAATGTATCTCGTAAGAAGCGTAAATGTAAGAACATAGCATGGTGTATTCTGCTATCATGATGACGCCATTGCCATTGTGGGATCACTCTCATAGCGTTACTGTGACAAAACTATTCCGATGTAAGCAATTGTTTGATTAGAACATGCTATAATACAATATATTAGGACTTCATTGCAGTTGTGACGTAATTCGATAAAAAATGTCTGTCGATGAATGATATTGGTATGTAACAAATAAGACTAATATGACCATTTTGACATACCCAGGACGTCATTGCCATTAAGAAGGCACTGTCAGGGTACTAGTGTTGTAACGTAACGATATTCCTATCCTATGGTGAACAAAGAGGGAAAAGTCCCCACTAGCATCCGTCAGTGAAATGATTCTTAATATTATAATAATCCTGCAAGCAATCATGCTAGTAAACCGTATTTTACGCTCTTGTGCAGTGAAAAGGGCACTTAATTAAATCATTTACCTTAGGTAACAAAGTATACTGTACTTATTTTACTTTACAATATAAAGACAGCCGTTTCCCCTTTTGCTTCTTTAGCCGACCATGTAAAGTGCATCGGGCTTTCATTCTGTTATTAATGCGCTTATTTACTGTAAGCAGTAGATAATGAAATGCAATTATTCTCCGCGCTGCTCTTATTGTGTGGGTCTGCTGATGATTTAATGAAAAGCCGTGCTTTGCTCCAGGGCCCTCCCTTAGTTCCCTTACCAAACTTTGAAAAAGGTACAAATAATTAATGTAAAGTGACTAATGCTTTGATCACGCAAGAACTGCCTTTGATGAGGTCATTCCAGGTCATTCCAGACAGTACCGGTAGTTTATAAGTCAGGTATTTTGCACTGGATGTTCGTAATGGCAAATATGTCAACTGCTCTATAATTACTTGGATTGTTATTTTTAGCATATTTTTATAGTTACGTGATGCGTAATTTCACGACAATGGCGCCAAATAAAGTCACAGCTCTCGTTGTAGGAGTCTCCAGGGTTACAGTAAGAATAATTATTTTTCGTCACAACAACAAATTAGTTTTTAAATAAAAAGACATAGAGATTCATAACAAAAACAAAGATACATTTTTTTACATGTAGAGGTTTGGTTAAAAAGGGAAAGGTAATTTAAGTATAAGGCATTGTTACGCCGGAAGCAGTGGCATGGGAACTCCAAGGTTGTCTCATCTCTAATTTGTGAAAGATATGCTACCCCATTTTCCCCCCTCCCTCCCCCCTCCCCATCCAAGATGTTTATGCCAAGGTCTTGTTTTTTTCGTTCGACAACAACGTTGCCTTTTAGAAAGTCTTGCTTCCTTCCCATTGAAAATACTCTATATCAAACAGACTTCCCACCTAGCACAAGGTTTTCTCCCACGTATAGCCGACGTTGGCATTAGGTTGGCTTTATGTGGGATGTGGGACGTGGGACGTCCTACATCGGATACACGTGGGCTATGTGTGGGATGTCCCAGTTACACTTTGTCCCACCTAATGCCTACGTATAGCCGACATGGGACAGCCCACGTATAGCCCAAGTGATACAGCCAACGTCGGCTATACGTCGGCATGAAGAGGGATGTCCCACGGTGGGGTGTGCCCTCTTTCTCCTACGTATACCCTACGTGGGACAACCTACGTGTAGCCCACGTCGGCTGTCCAATGTCGGCTGTACGGGGACTTTATGTGGGATGTCCCACTGTCGGATGCCTCCTCTTACTCCCTCGTATAACCTTCGTGGGAAAGCCCACGTGTAGCCCACGTTGGCTGTCATGCGTTGGCTTCAAGTGGGCATTATGTGGGATGTCTTGCTTCCTTCCCATTGAAAATACTCTATATCAAACAGACTTCGGACAAGAAATGAAAATATATATGGATAATTGTGGGCACACATGACGTCATAGGTGGACGCAAATGGCGGCATGTAGACGCCCATGACGACAAATAAGGGCACACGCGACTACATATGTAGACGCACATGACGACATGTGGGCAGATATGACGACATATGTAGACGCACAAGACGACAAAAGGGACAACATGACGACATATGTGGGCACTCATTTCGACATATGTAGACGCACATGAAGACAAAGGTGGACGCACATGACGACATGGTGACATGTGCACGCACATGACTACATGACGACATATTTACCTAGGTCTTTGTAATGCAAAACTTATTATGTGACGTCACAATTATAAAAGATTTAGCTGCTATGAGAACATTTTTTATCTTTGACCTCTTAGGTGTAATTGCAGTGCCTAAAGGTTACAGTTCGGGCTTTGTAAACAAAAAAAAACCTGTAATTTTTCTGGTTTTGTTTGCACAAGGACTTCTGCTTGTTGACTGAAAAACGCAGAAATTTTAATGTGTGGATTGGTGCATCTTCCGTGCTTCAGTTGTTCTTTTTTATATACACCAAGGATACTTTTACTTTGAATTACTGAAGATAAAAACAAACATGAACTAGAAGCTGTCACCGAAACAAAATACAACCATATGAATTGATTCCAACGGTACTCTCTAATATATGATTTGATTCCCAAGACACTCCCCAACATGTGTATCGAGTTCCGAATTGATTGCCAACATATTCTCCAAAATGTGAGTTGATTTCCGAGATACTTTCCAACATGTGAATTGATTGTCAAGATATTCTCCAATATGTGAATTGGTGGCGTAGATACTCTCCAACATATGAATTCATTGCCGAGATACTCTCCAACGGCCATATCTGAATATTTTCACATGCAGTTATGATATGATATCATAATTGCTATGGTAACATTATTTGTTAGCTTTCATATAGCCTTTCCACCAAGTGGTCCAAAATTTATATTACATTTATTTTGTTATGCATAAGAAATTTCAGAAATAAATTAATACGATTTTAAATTCCGCTGAAAATAACGAATCGTTGAATTGATTTTAAAAGCATGATATGTAAAACATGATATGTAAAAACATGATATGTAAAAACATGATGATGCATAAAAGCAAAATGTGTAAAATTGAAAAGTATAGAGACATATCTTTTTATTTGACTGCCGAAGGATTTTATGTGCAATATTTTATACATACAACAAAAACAGGTCTAATTCCCCAAAACATGTATTAGGTCAAACACGTATTAAGTCTGAAATATTTTTAAACAAAACAGGCTTATTTTCTATTAATCATTTTGCTTTTATAATTTTTTGTTATACAATGACATATTTTTCTATAAGATGCAGATTGTGTTGGAACTTTGTCTCGACTTCGTGTTTTTATTGTTTTCGGAGCAGTCAGCGAGACAATAAATGTAGTGTGTTGTGATACACACATCAGCCGAGTCATGTCAAATTACAAGAAAAGCATTAACCATTTTGCGTGTCAATATATAGCAAAATATGGTAAAGCGGAAACGAAATATATACGTTATTTATTTTAAGGAAACAATATTCTTAACATCACAGCAAGTTACGCGTGAAGTTACGAGGAATGATGTGGAAAGTTGTGACAAGTTTACGTGAAGTACTGGCAAATTATGAGTAACGTTATAAAAATTCATGCTCAGAATGATCAGACAAAACTTTGCCTAAAGCTTTGATAAAGTATGCGGGACAAGTTTGTGTGAAGTAATGGCAAATTGTGAGTAACGTTGTAAGAAGTCATGCTTAAAGCGATCAGCCAAAACTTTGCTTAAAGTTTTGACAAAGTATGTGGGACGTGAAGTAAAAACAATGGATGTGTACGTCATAAGAAGTTATACTTAAAGCGATTAGAAGTCATAAGAAGTGATGCCACATTTCACGATAACAAACCGTTTACTATGTTGTTGTGCACATACGGATTTACTCTACATAAGGGCATTTGAGAGGTGTTTATATACAATGAACACAATTCGCTGCCTGCTAGTGGGCATTCGACCGATAATTGACACCCTACTATGTCACTCGTTATGTATAATATCCTATCTTAGACAGGCGGCAACAATGCATTGCATAAAGTCAATAACTGCTTCACGTTTTTTATTAAAATCAATCAAAAAGGTTTAAAATTGTTTGACGTGATAAGGTTTTTTCATTGCCTCATCATAAAATGACAGCAGATATTGGAAACTTTTACTATACTTACCAATAAAGATTACTTTTCAGTACCATCTACTCAAAAGTACCTTCTACTTACGAGTATTTTCTATGTACCAGTACCCTGTACTTACCAGTATCCTCTACTTATCTGTACCCTTCATATAGAAGTACGCTTTATTTACCAGTATCCTATATTGATTACTGCCCTGGACTTAACACTACTACTGCTAGATTAAAACTACTATTTCAACTATGTCGGATTGAGGTTGAATCCAGAAACATCCATTCTCCAATTCCTATATATACAAATATACCTGTGTTTATTTGCCAGGTTCTTAGACTATAGTCAAGTTCGAAATGAAAAACTAAAGCGCTGAAATCTTGATTTTTTGTCCACCGAATTCTCGTGAAATTTTACTTTAAATTTTAATGAGAATCAATGAAGGATTTGATATGTATGTCCCATAATGTTTTACAGACTTTATTGAAATAAACACTAAATGTATCTCGTAAGAAGCGTAAGTGTAGGAACATAGCATGGTGTATTCCGGGTATCATGATGACGTCATTGCCATTGTGGGATCACTCTCATAGCGTTACTGTGACAATACTATTCTGAAGTAAGCAATTGTTTGATTGGAACATGCTATAATACGATATATTAGGACTTCATTGCAATTGTGACGTAATTCGATAAAAAATGTCTGTCGATGAATGATATTGGTATGTAACAAAAAAGACTAATATGACCATTTTGACATACCCAGGACGTCATTGCCATTAAGAAGGCACTGTCAGGGTACTAGTGTTGTAACGATATTCCTATCCTATGGTGAACAAAGAGGGAAAAGTCCCTACTAGCATCCGTCAGTGAAATGATTCTTAATATTATAATAATCCTGCAAGCAATCATGCTAGTAAACCGTATTTTACGCTCTTGTGCAGTGAAAAGGGCACTTAATTAAATCATTTACCTTAGGTAACAAAGTATACTGTACTTATTTTACTTTACAACATAAAGACAGCCGTTTCCCCTTTTGCTTCTTTAACCGACCATGTAAAGTGCATCGGGCTTTCATTCTGTTATTAATGCGCTTATTTACTGTAAGCAGTAGATAATGAAATGCAATTATTCTCCGCGCTGCTCTTATTGTGTTGGTCTGCTGATGATTTAATGAAAAGCCGTGATTTGCTCCAGGGCCCTCCCTTAGTTCCCTTACCAAACTTTGAAAAAGGTACAAATAATTAATGTAAAGTGACTAATGCTTTGATCACGCAAGAACTGCCTTTGATGAGGTCATTCCAGGTCATTCCAGACAGTACCGGTAGTTTATAAGTCAGGTATTAGAAACTAAAATAGTCGCCCTTACTCCAAGGCCCATCAATACTAGATAAAGCGATGATGTGATCTCCTAAGCTGCAAGTTATAGGTCATTTACGCGCCCCCAGCCTAAGCAGCAAGTTACAAGTCAATTATCAGCCCCTCCCCCACCTAAGCAGGAAGTTAAGAGTCAATTATCAGGCCCCCCATAACAGCAAGTTCAAAGTCAAACATCACGGAATGCATCCCACCTTACTTCCAGTCCTACGTGCACCCTGCTGCCTGCTTCTAACTTACTTCCAGTCCTACGTGCACCCTGCTGTCTGACCTGCTTCTAACTTACTTCCAGTCCTACGTGCACCCTGCTGCCTGACCTGTTCTAACTTACTTCCAGTCCTACGTGCACCATACTGCTTGGCCTACTTCCAACTTGCTTCCAGTCCTACCTGCACCTTACTGCTTGGCAAACTTTTAAATTGCTTCCATTATTGCTTGTACTTTACTAGTAAGCTTAAATCTTCTAGGTAAGAATAGAGTGATTTTGAACAGAAAAGACACCCATAAAACAGAATCCTGCCCATAAACAACAATCTTTAAGAAGGTCAGGAACCTGCTCAAGCTGAAAATATAAGCATGGGATAAGTGCGATATTGCATCAATTAACAGACAATAAATATGAATTTAGGTTTCTCAAGTGATATAAATGAGGCTCTGTAAGACCTTCGTTGGTACATGCATAAAGAGCTTTAAATGACAGCACCGTCTGAAGAAGTGCAAAATTAGCATGTTATATAATGTCTCCATCCCATCATAGCGCAAAAGGTGTATAAATGTGCAATCTCCAATGTTCTTAAGCACCTTCACCTGATTCTATACAACTAAATATGAAACAGCTGCATCATAAGTATATAGATATTGCCTTCAAATCTTAGTTATTATTGCGACAGACCATGACGTTGGGTGTTTTATATTGGATTCGGGCACTTAGAAGTCATGGGCTTTCCATAAATTCCCTAAATCCAATTCAAAGCACACTAGCCCCATTACCTATCGCTATTGTAACAAAACACTTAAACATGCCTAATGAAGCCAAAATAGAAAGGAGATATTTATATTTCCGTCCTTAGTTTTTTAGAGTATGCTATCGTCTCCTGTATGTTGCATAGCAACTCGCATTACGTAATGCACAAATGGCTTATTCATAAGGGCAGTTTTAGCATTGCCTTAGATTACCTCTATGACCTATGCATATATGCATATATAACCGGCGTCAGCGTCTCATTGAATTAGCTGTAAGATGTAGTGTGGATATAGCTAATGAACCTTTACACGGTTATATAGAATATAATATAATACTTATATTATATTATATAGAATATAATACTTACTTATCAATCCGTTGTTAGCGAATATTGTTCTTATGATCGGTGTGCTATGACCGCGCAAAGTGCACTGCTATTGTGTAAATTATGCGCTTATTTAATGTGACATAGATAAATAAATACAATAAAAAGAACATAGCTGTTGTCAAACATTGTGTGAATCTGAATGCGTATTCATGGTTTAAAGTGCAAACATACAGTTACCATTTGTAATACATGTATAAGTATATAATTATCACAAAAAGTAAGACTAACTGAATATTATCAGGCTAAATTCTTGCAATCGATTGATCAATTTAAATGTAATGTGGGTCTGTTAGGAAGTCATATTACACTAAATTCTTGCTGCCGATTGATCAATATGAGTGCAATGTAGGTCGTTAGGAAGTCATATTACATTAAATTGTGCAAAAGACAGAAAATACCTTTTTTGTTTTCCGTTCAAAGAAATATAGAATCCCCTTATCATTTGAGCAAATAAATCATGCAACCACACGATATGTGTGTTTCATCACAAAATCACTTGTCGCAGAAGCAGGGGGAATGATTCAGAGGCATAATTGTCCTTTAATAATCAAGATATTTTACAGCCGAAATCAGACGTTGTTACATGATTGGTGAGGCAATGATGGTATAAAGGATCGGGTCGATTGTTGTGTATATAAAACATGAAAGCATCGCAACAAGAGCAGGTCATATGCGTTCACGCACCTCTTATCCGCCAAAATGTTACGGGTAGTTTCCCAAGGGTTTTAAAATATGTGTTTTGGGAAAGATAAATAATGTCAATCCATGTATTACATGGCTGGTAATGGTCTGATTTGATGTCGTTAAACGACTCTTATTCTCGTAACATATAATGGATTTCAATAGCGACACAGTTTCTTTCTGTGACGCTCTTATGGGCAGCATTTAGGCGTCATGAATTATAAAACGTAAGCCATCCCTTAAACTACCACCAACTTAACCGTGTGATAGTTTCTTGATCTTGCACACAGCACTAAACGCCGGTATGACGCTGCCACAAGACAAAGAGTCACCAAATACAGGCCAAGGAGCACAGCTTTTCTCTGTCCATTCTTTTTCACATACTGTTTCGCTCTAGCGCTCCCTCTCTTTCTCTTTCTGTCTGTCTGTCTGTCTCTCTCTCTCTTTCTCTTTCTCTCTCTCTCTCTCTCTCTCTCTCTCTTTCTCTTTCTTTTTTTCTTTCTTTCTCGATCTCTCTCCATCCATTTATCTATCTGCGATAGCATTCAACTTGTTAATTTATATCTATTGACCTCATCAGAGAAGCAATTTACAACAACACACACTAGACTGTAAATTCACTCCCAGTCGTTTTTAGACAACTCTTTGAATATTCTATACTAATCAAACGATTTCAAGTAATATACAACCGTTGCACCGTTACATATATGTTATTTAAAAAAGGTAATTTTTTTCACCTGTTTCACATTTTTGCACATCATAGATTCATAAATGTATGAAGGCATTTGCTGTGTAACTGTTCGCCTTTTTCAGAATCAGAACATAATCGAAACTTTGTTACAGATATCACAAATTATTTGTGAACAGAATGAGAGTAAATACTGCCTGTAGCAGCACCGGACCCAGCCTGCTTCAGTAACGGACCCCACCTGTAGCAGTACCGGACCCTGCCTGTAGCAGTACCGGAACTCGCCTGTAGCAGTATCGGACACTGCCTTTAGCAGTACCGATACTACCAGTTGCAGCACCGCACCCCACCTGTAGTAGTACCGAACCCCGCCTGTAGCAGTACCGGACCCTGCCTGCATCAGTACAGGACCCCACCTGTAGCTGTACCGGACCCTGCCTGCATCAGTACCGGACCCCACCTGTAACTGTACCGGACCCTGCCTCTGGCAGTACCGGACCCCGCCTGTAGCAGTACCGGACCCTGCCTGTATCAGTGCGGGTCCCATCTGTAGCAGTACCGGAACCTGCCGGTAGCAGTATCGGACCCTGCCTATAGCAGTACCGGATGCTGCCTGTAGCAGAACCGCAACCCAACTGTAGTAGAATCGAACCCTGCCTGTAGCAGTACCGGCCCCGCCTGTAGCAGTACCGGACCCCACCTGTAGCAGTACCGGACCCTGCCTGTGGCAGTACCGGACCTCGCCTGTAGCAGGACCGGACCCCGCCTGTAGCAGTATCGAACCCTGCCTATAGCAGTGCCGGACCCTGCCTGTATCAGTACCGGACCCCATCTGTAGCAGTACCGGACCCTTCCTGTAACAGTATCGGACCCCATCTGTAGCAGTACCGGACCCTGCCTGTATCAGTACCGGACCCCACCTGTAGTAGTACCGGACACTGCCTGTAGCAGCACCGCATCCCACCTGTAGTAGTACCGAACCCCGCCTGTAGCAGTACCGGACCCTGTCTGCAGCAGTACAGGGCATGACACAATTTTAAGTGTTGTGGTCAGCCACGCTCTGACTGCAGCTGGCTACAAAGCAAGATCTGTTTAATTAATTTTTATTTCAAAGAACAATAACATCAATTAGCTAGGATTTATAATTTAGAAGATAAACAAAGATAAAAAAACAAAGAAAAATACAAATCTTTGACAATCGAGTTGGAGAACTGAAACTGAAACTGAAACCACAACTAAAAAGCTCCAAAATCGGAACTGCAGATTTCAATGAAAATTCCAAGCCGTTGCAAACATAAAAGCTTTCGCTGATTGTACCGCAGTAAAATATATCACTTATCATGTAACGATGATTAGCACAGATGCACTTTTATCAAAATCTGATTGCCTCAGGGCCCACCCTCCCCACTTCAGTCGGTCATACAAAGTGGAGAACACGTAGAGCAGGTTCCGTCTTGTGGGGCGCATGTTTTAATTGCTCGTGTAATCAACAGGCATGCAAAGCTGTGACGCCTATTAATTGATGTCATGTGCTTACGTCATACAAAGCTGTGAACTTGCCAGGCAGGCCACCGCACATGTCGGTCATTAGTGAATGGAAGGCTGGTCAAACCGTATGACACCCTTTACGTTATAGAAAGCTGAACATGACACGCTTGTGTATTTTGTTGATACTTGAGAATACTCTGATTGTAATTTGAGATTTTTCGGTACTATCAACATCATTAGTTTTCTTCTATAACGGCATTCACGTAGGAAATCAGAAATTGTTTGATAAAAATTGTTTTAAAGAATTGGTTTATTTGTAAAGATCTTTTTATTGGCAATATTATTTCACTTACATAACATATATTAATTTCTTAGCCTCAATGCAAGGTTATTTGTAAGCTTAATTCTACGGAAAGCCAGTATGCGAAAAACTGGCATTAAGACACTGTTTATAGAAAAAGTAGTTGTTTGACTGCATGGATTGGTGCTTTTTTCGTGCTTTATTTAATCTTACTTAACATTCTTTTAGTCTAGAAGATTGCATATTTTCATTGGGTTGGTTGACTGCATGGATTGGTGCTTTTTTCGTGCTTTATTTAATCTTACTTAACATTCTTTTAGTCTAGAAGATTGCATATTTTCATTGGGTTGGTTGACTGCATGGATTGGTGCTTTTTTCGTGCTTTATTTAATCTTACTTAACATTCTTTTAGTCTAGAAGATTGCATATTTTCATTGGGTTGGTTGACTGCATGGATTGGTGCTTTTTTCGTGCTTTATTTAATCTTACTTAACATTCTTTTAGTCTAGAAGATTGCATATTTTCATTGGGTTGGTTGACTGCATGGATTGGTGCTTTTTTCGTGCTTTATTTAATCTTACTTAACATTCTTTTAGTCTAGAAGATTGCATATTTTCATTGGGTTGGTTGACTGCATGGATTGGTGCTTTTTTCGTGCTTTATTTAATCTTACTTAACATTCTTTTAGTCTAGAAGATTGCATATTTTCATTGGGTTGGTTGACTGCATGGATTGGTGCTTTTTTCGTGCTTTATTTAATCTTACTTAACATTCTTTTAGTCTAGAAGATTGCATATTTTCATTGGGTTGGTTGACTGCATGGATTGGTGCTTTTTTCGTGCTTTATTTAATCTTACTTAACATTCTTTTAGTCTAGAAGATTGCATATTTTCATTGGGTTGGTTGACTGCATGGATTGGTGCTTTTTTCGTGCTTTATTTAATCTTACTTAACATTCTTTTAGTCTAGAAGATTGCATATTTTCATTGGGTTGGTTGACTGCATGGATTGGTGCTTTTTTCGTGCTTTATTTAATCTTACTTAACATTCTTTTAGTCTAGAAGATTGCATATTTTCATTGGGTTGGTTGACTGCATGGATTGGTGCTTTTTTCGTGCTTTATTTAATCTTACTTAACATTCTTTTAGTCTAGAAGATTGCATATTTTCATTGGGTTGGTTGACTGCATGGATTGGTGCTTTTTTCGTGCTTTATTTAATCTTACTTAACATTCTTTTAGTCTAGAAGATTGCATATTTTCATTGGGTTGGTTGACTGCATGGATTGGTGCTTTTTTCGTGCTTTATTTAATCTTACTTAACATTCTTTTAGTCTAGAAGATTGCATATTTTCATTGGGTTGGTTGACTGCATGGGTTGGTGCTTTTTTCGTGCTTTATTTAATCTTACTTTACCTTCATTGAGTCGAGAATATTGCATATTTTCATTGTGTGATTTACTTTGAGTTATATCAATAAATGCGAACACAGCAAAAACATAAAAAAATCTTGCATCGAAACAAAATAGAAACATGTAACTAGACTAACGAGATACTCCCCAACAGCCATATCTGGATCTTTTCTTCGGTGGTTTAGTGTCTTTGGTGCGGTGCTGATCTGTGAGAAATTGTAGATATTTTACGTACAGTGAAAATAAATTGTGTTTGAAGTGCTGAAGTATACTGTTGAATAGGATATTTTAAAATGTTGCATGCATGCACCAAAATCTGCATTCTCTTTTTTATCTCCAAGATCCTACCCTGTACCTAAGTGAGTATGATTATCAATTTCCGATCGCGCCAAGAATCTGCGAACACTTTCTGTTCCTGTAAATTCATTGCATCAAAGCCTCTTATTGCATTAAAGTCAAACACGACATTAAATCTTCTATATATCTCCTATCATAAAATAACAACACATCTTGGACAGCTTTAACTATACTTACCAGAACGTTCTGTTTACCAGCACCCCTTCTCCCTCTACTTAGCAGTACCCGCTGCTTACCAATCCCCTCTGCTTTTCAATGCCCTTTATTTATCAGTACCTTCCACTTACCAACGTTCTCTGCCTATTAATTATCTCTGCTTAACAGTATTAGTACTTTCTACTTGTGGTATTTGCTGACAAAAGCCGTTTGACGAAAATGTTTTTGCACAAGAAAGTTGGCATGTAACATGCAGGTAGTATCACAGTCCAGGGAAGTATCTGAGAGTTAAGTGAGTTTATTTTTGAGCTATGTTTGGCCCATCTACGATGCGATTATATGTTTTCATGCTATAATAGCAGTGGACCATGGGACTGGTATGTTTTGTGTTGGTTTTGGACCCTTGTCGAAGAAAAATGAGCTCACTGGTGTACGGCTCGTTTACAGGCCTTCCACACGGGTCCAGATCCAATATCAAGCACCTAGGCGCATGATCTACGCGGCTCGTTTACAGGCCTTCCACACGGGTCCAGATCCAATATCAAGCACCTAGGCGCATGATCTACGCGGCTCGTTCACAGGCCTTCTGCACGTAACCGGATACAAAAACAAAGCACCCAGCCGCGTGATCTATCTCTATAGTCATACTTCATGCGATGGGGACAGTGTCCGTGCTTTACGGTCTTAATAAGAACACTAAATAACTATCGGAATCTGACTTTTAATAATTTTGCTTAACCGTTAGAAAGGTGAAAAATAATAACTTTATGTCAGTGAATGCTTTTACATACCACAAAAAGATAATAGGAACACCTCCTTAATTGTCAGTAACCTTGTTCTATTGTTATCGTGTTATTTATATTTATCCTTTGTTGGGCTGCATAGACCTTTTTGGCTATTATTCCAATAAGGCAACGTTATCAACGTAATTTGTTATCTTTGTTTTTGGCTGCTAAAACTAAAATAAATATCTTAATCGTTCAAAATACGGACATAATTGACATATTTAAATAATCATCTTGGTAAGTATTTTATGCTGCATTATAAAAAGCATGCCACTTCCAGGGAAAAGTAGGTAAAACCAGAAGCAAGTTCGATTACGGATTTCAGCAGAAGCGGGTTGCAAATTTAGGGAATAAGTGAAAGTTGCAAAGAAGGTGAACGTATGCCCATTGTGGTTAAAAGGATATGAGAATTAACGTTCAATTAATTGAAATACTTTAATTATATATAAACCCATAAAAACAATGTATAATTGCATGTTAGTATATATTGAATATGGAACATTTCTATATGTATCAGAATGATATAAATGTTGCTGGAATTCAGCAATTTAATAAATTCTACCGTTTATTAGAAACTCTTAAATTATTCTATTACTATATTCGAGAACACGTGCGCATTTTATTTACAACTGCTGATAGGCCCTTGCAGAATTCCCACGTGACATCATTTTGAAGACCTGGAAGATATTATTAATGAACAGTATCTGCTGCGATGCCTTTAATTTACGACGCAAAAACAAAGTTTTCTCTTCAGCTGTGCTGTCATTCTTTAATCAACTACATACAGGTGAAGTGTATCTGTTGTAATTGCTGTCATTCAATTACTAATAAGCTCCATTTACTTTTAGCAGAAGTGTGATCTCTTCACTGTTTTGATTACTTGGTGATAATGCGCAATTTGCTCCAGGACTCATCCAAAGTTCATTGGTAAAACCCAAAAAACACGTTAAATAATCAGAGTAAAGTAAACTATGACTTTATAGTGCATTTATTAATTACTGCACAATCAATGCATAGTTTTGATTGGGTTATTCCAAGCAGCAGCTTGGACACCAAGCATTAGGAATCAAAACTGTCTCCTAACTCCCCGGTCCGACAAGACAAGACGAAGCATCCCTGATATTAGGTCTTTTCAGGCAGCAAAATGAAACTTGAGCAAACACAGAGAACAAGAAAGAAAATTAACTTTCTTCTTTATTCCATTCAACTATATTTCTAATAAAATTATTTGTTATTAACAAGTTTTTCTTTTGCAGTTATCCAATAGGAAATAAAAGGACTTTGTTTTGCCTTCTGTTGACTTGATATTTTTCCTTCCGTATATTCTGAATGTTTCAATTCATGCATTAATTTCCATTAATATTACAACTATAAAATACTATGCTGTCTGACAGCATATATACTTTCTATCTAATGCAGTGTACATTTCTTTTTCAATTATAATATTTTTTTTAATGGCGACAATAAATTTATAACTTCATGAAGAAGACTCCTTTCTTTGTCGTATATTCTGAGTTTATTTCTTATTAGCACATGCCATAATAAATAAATTCATAAGTGTGTCGAGGCGCTTTGCTATGCTTTTTTAACTCAGAAATGGCTTTGTGAATACCACATAGAAGAGGTTACCCTACATACAAAAGGTTGTCTTACATATAGAAGGTTGCCCTATATCGGGAAGGTTGCCGTGCATAGAGAAGGCTATCCTACATTGAGAAGGTTGCATACACAGTTAAGGTTTCCCCGCATAGAGAAAGCAACTCCCCACTCCCTCCACGCACATCTATCCTGTCTGGTTTTCGTGAGTATAAAATTCACTTTGTGTTCATATTTTAAATGTACCTTTATCAATTAACAGCAAAAAACACTTTTCTATGAGGGAGATGAAATGGAAAGGGGTTGCAAAGGGTGAAATTCCTGCTGCTTTAGGGTGCACTCTTTAGGGTGCTAACAGTGCACTCTGCTGCTTTAGGGTGCACTCTTTAGGATGCTAAGAGTGTACTCTGCTGCTTTAGGGTGCACTCTTTAGGGTGCTAAGAGTGTACTCCGCTGCTTAAGGGTGCACGCTTTAGGGTGCTAAGAGTGTACTCTGTTAGTCTAGGGTGTACTCCTCAGGGTGCTAAGGATGTACTCTGCTACTTTATGGTGCACTCTTTAAGGTGCTAAGAGTGGTTGTCCAACGGGTCGAAAATAAGCTCAAAATCCTTCCATCTCTAACCGTTTTCGAGATAATGGTCAACTTAAGGTGTTTGGCTTTGACCATGGCTGAAGAGGTCAAGATCACCGAGGTAACTCTTACATATCGCCTCCTTGGTCTAAAGGGTCGAAAATAAGCTCAAAATCGCTCAGTCTCTAACTCTTTTCGAGATAGTGGCCCACTTCCGGTTTTTTACTTTGATCATGTCAGAGGATTTCAAGGTCACCAAGGACCCCTTACATATGGCCTTTTAGGCCCAAAGAGTCGAAAATAAGCTCAAAATCGCTCAATCTCTAACCGTTTACGAGGTAATGGTGAACTCCCGGTTTTTAACTTTGACCATGTCTGAGTAGGTCAATGTCACTGAGGTACCTCTCACATCGTATTTTAGGCCCAAAGGGTCGAAAATAAGCTCAAATTCGCTCTATTTCTAACCGTTTTCAACATAATGGTCAACTTCCGGTTTTTGACTATGACCATGGCCCAGGTGGTCAAGTTCACCTAGGTTCCTCTTTCGTATCGTCTTGTAAACCATTTTCGAGATAGTGGCCCACTTCCGATTCTTGACATTGGCCATGGCATAGGATGTCAATCGTTCTCTAAGGTCATGGTTAAAAAATTTACGACGTCTAAATTTCATCACTATTTAACAATTCAGAAAAACCCAAACGCTGCAGCCAACTTAAACCTGCACAGGCATGCTGTGATGGCTTTTATTGAGAGTTTGGCGATCAGTACACCGAGGCTGATATCATGTCAGTTTAAACTACTGCTCTCAGCTTCTTGCCGCCTGTTTCGCAAATTTGTTATGTCGTGTTTTTAATTGAAAAGATAAGCGAATTGAAAAAAATACAGGAGGATCAACTAGACATACTGAAGTTTATTATATCCAAATTTCATCTTTCTAACCCTAATGGCCTCTGACCGGTTCCACGCTCAAACTTAAAAAAAAAACGAGAAAAAAACATGAAATAACTGCGGCTAAAATTTTCGTACAAATTCAATACACTAGGGGATTTTGGCAAATCCCAAAGTGTAATAAACGTAATAAAGCCCTAAAGGTAATAAAACAGTACAATGATGTAACTAATAAGCCTTGAAAAACAAAAACAAATAATCAGATAAACATGTCTTTAAAATGACAATTCTAACTACGAAAAAACGTCAAAAGATTTTCTTAGTTGCGCAGAAGTAAAAGGTTTAATTTATCACATTACGGTGGGTAGTATAAAAGAACTTTTTGTTCATAAACTTTATCTAAAATTTATTCTCTCAGTGTCAACCTCCCACCTTCGCCATACACAGCTGGGGAATCACAAAGAATGTTCCCGCACTTGTCATATTTTGCAAAGGTATGCACTAGTCAGGTTCGTCACCTCATATGACGCTCATCCGTGAATGATCACATGAACTTACATCCTACAAGCTGTGCACCCACAGGCTTGGCACTGCACATTGCGCTCATCGGTGAATGATCACATGAAATTACATCCTACAAAGCTGTGTACTCACAGATTTATCACTGCATATGACGCTCATGCATGAATATGACATGGAATTACATCCTACTCACAGGCTTGTCACCGTGTATGATGCTCATACGTGAATGATGACGTAAACTTACGTCATTGAAAGCTGTGCACTCACCAGACACGTCATGTCATGCAACATGTGTACTTGTACTGTCATGTATGAATTGATGGTGTGTACTTACACCTCACAAAACAGCGCACTCACCAAACTATTCCCGCCTGTGACGCGCATGTATGAATTGATGGTGTGTACTTACACCTCACAAAACAGCGCACTCACCAAACTATTCCCGCCTGTGACGCGCATGTATGAATTTATGGTGTGTACTTACACCTCACAAAACAGTGCACTCACCAAACTATTCCCGCCTGTCACGCGTATGTATGAGTTGATGGTATGTACCGTATGGGGAGCTGATGTGTGAACTGACGACACCACATGTCAACGCAAGTGACGTATATGGGTCAATAAATGGCGCGCACTAATGCCATACAAAGTTGTGCACTCAACAATTGCGTCACTGGATGTGGCGGTCAGGCGTGAATTGTTGACGCTAATTTCCGTTATATAAAGCTCTAAACTCATCAATTACGAGACAATTGATGACGTTAATTTCCGTTGTACAAGCTGTACACTCGTCACTTGCATCACATGGTAGTCATGTGTGAGATGATGATGTTATGCAAAGCTGTGCAATAAGGCTATTTAAACAATATGATCTTTACTCAGGTTGACTTGAAGTCTAAATTAGCATCATGTAAATACAATCAAAGATACAATAATGCACAAAAGGCGTTTTCAATATAAATACACATAACGTAAAATATAAATATGAGTACAGGCATTTTGACATTATGCAATTGTGGTCAGTCTGGCAATTATGAGCATTAAACAAGAAATTCTCACTGCTGTAATTGTTTTTCTTACACAAATTTGTTTTAAAACACAGACCTTTGGTGCACTGTATCTCAGATATGTAGACTTTCTTCATGTCAATTTAAATGTTGGAGTGTTTCATCATGTCACGACTAGTGTTACCAACACAACGAAATCTAAATCTAATGTACATTTTTATCAATAGATAAAAATTTAGATTAAAACAATAGATTAAAAATTTTGATTTCAAAAGCACAGTGTCCTTGGATTTCATTTACTTTTAGAAGATTATTAAAATTAAAGATTTTTTACAAGTGGATGTTTCATTTGTTTCTAGATTATTCTGTTTAGGCATGAGTACAGTTTCTGAAAAAAATAAAAAAATTGAAGAAATAAATAAATGAATTGTCTGTGACCCAAAATGTTCTACAGTTATTTTTTATGGTGAGAATATTTGCAAATACGCAATGTGACACTAAATTAATTTGAACTTAGTCCGTACCGCAAAGCGTAAGAAAAATGTAAACAGCATTAAATGATATTTGATGACTTTTTGGTGCCCACACTGAGAAGTTTTCGGTGTCAAAAATATGAATTAAGATATAGAAAAAATTGAAACCATGCTGGTGTTGTCAATGCTACAAGCTGGGCAAGAATTTTTTATCAGTCCACCAGCTCATGTGGTTTTATCATCATCTTCCACCAGAGTTTACTGCAGTATGTTCTGCTTGTATTGATTGCTCCCGGAAAAATCATTTTAAATTACTATGCAACAAATGGGTCAAACTCATAAACTTTTTGAGGCCGCTCAGGAGATGGTAATTAAAAATTTTAAAAAATGTCTCATTGTAAGGGGTCTTGATCTTCACATGCCTGGATGTGACAAATTGCCCACATTGGCACACACGGTAGGCGTAATCTTTGCAGGTTGATTAGCCGTGGTTGTAGTGACACATTTGCTGATAATTGTAGACCAATGACAGGATCATTCTAAAAATTTGACCACTTTGTAAATATTACCAGCCAACAGTTCCGTTTTAATCCGTTTACCTCATAATAAACTACAGAAATCATACCACTACCCACAAATCAGACCACACCCACATATAAGACCACATCTAGAAATAACACTACTCCTAGAATTAAGACTACACTCACAAGTAAGACCACACCCACAAACAAGACCACGCCCAGAAATAAGACCACATGTGAAACAAGACCACATCCAGAAATAACAACACACACAGAAATAAGACTACACCCACAAATAAGACCAAACCGATACACAAGACCAAACCCAGAAATAAGACCACATCCAGAAATAAGACACATAGAGACTCAAGACCATACAAAGAAATCACAACGCATCAATCCAATGATATTGATGCCCTTATTCTTGGATGATCCTATTTTCCAGTTTATCCTATTTCGGGACGAGGTATCCTCGGCAAGAACAGTCATTTAGCTGAAAAGTAAAATCATTAATCAGTGAATATAAAAGCAAGACTGATCTCCATGTCAAACTCAGTTCTAAAACGTTAAATATACTTCGCGTTGTTATCCAATTAAAACGATGTTTTGATTGTGATTGTATAAGTGTTGTTGTTATTCAGTCGCAACCAACCCACGATTCAAAAATATCATCCTTATCCTTTCTCGCCTGTAAAATCATACACTTGGCAAAAAGTTAAACAAAGTGTTTATATCCAATACGTAAGCCTTTCTGGATATTTTCTGCAGGTGTCTTCACTGAAGTGGGCCCTGTTGTAAGGGGTTGGAGGAGTGGTTGAAGTCAGCGTTGAAAACCAGAATAAATCAACAAATTGCTATATCTGGGTCGCACGAACTGTCGACGTCGCCCGTTGCATTTTTGCCAGCCTCAAAATACCAGCTAAGTTTGCTTAAAGATTAACTTTATAAATAAATACAAAAACTTCCCTCTGTTCACATCCGTACAACTCCGCGTGATGTAAGAGTCCATTTCATGATCACACCCAAAGTAACACAACATAGCTCTCTCTCCTCCCTTCTTTTTATTTGCGGTCCTCGGCCTTGTTGTGTGCTCTTTAACCTGATCGCGGTACGACTCAGGTGTGCCCTTCCTACTAGATTCAGTTTGCCCAACCGATGGGTTCCCCATTACGCGGAGCGTCCAGTGTGCCGCGATTTGCCCGTACACTTCCCCTCCTCGACTGCGTGCTGAGTGGCCGCCGTTTCTCTTTAACGTTTCCACAACTCCGTGGTTCCGGCCCCACTTAGAGAGCGTGAGAAGTTGACCTCATAGTCTGGCCGTGGGCCGCAGACACACATGCCCCAAAGTAATAGGTTGCGGGCGTCTACACCTAGATCTTAGGGCCACAAATGCTTCACCACTTCTAGCTAAGGACACGTTACGCCACCCTAGCTGATTAACTAATGCTGAACAACATGAACACTGAAGTGCACACCACGACAGATTGGCCTGCCTTAGCAACGCATCACAGAGGCTTGAACATCCGTCTCCAGAAAAACATCAAGTTTGCGTACGTCCGACAAATCGGTGTGTCCCACGATCCCACTTGCACGACTGTCACTACGGCTTGTTCTTGTGTTTATACGCCTTCTAACTTCCTTTGTGGTTTTTCTTAATCTCATCTCGCGATCTAGAAAAAGGATCATATTGGAACTAAACTGAATGTGCCTGTGGCTGCAAACTCTCTAAAGCAATCATCGTTTCGGCGCACACAAAGGGCAGCTTGCAAAGACTGGATACGGAGTCCGAATAAAGTCCTACAAGTAGAATTTTATGGAACTCTTGGGAGGATTGCAAACAGCCTGATCTTAGAATATCTTCCATACTCCCCACTCTCTCCCCCATCCCGAGCCTTTTTTTTTAACTGAGCACGCCACCTGGCGTGTTTCGTGCCTCATTATTTCGGCTGAACCTTACGTAAGTAGAAAGTACTGCTTGACGCAGGTAGTAAGATATCGTCGGTTTACCTATACCTCAGTTTATGAGAGAGAGGAAAGAGATGATGAGTATTTGCTTCGTGACTCTTATAGCATAGATGGCTGCTAGGTACTGTAGCAGTATTGTCACTGGGAACAGCAAACCAAATTTCATTCACCTCCCATTTCTTTTCCCTGGTTTATTATGTGAGTATTTCCTGAACGCTCTGTCTTTTCCTTCAGGAATATTCTTCTGTTGCACTCTTTGTTTAGAGCTCGAACTTTTCCTGCCTCTGTCTTATTCTTATATTTTAGAGCTACCCCGAAGTCCTATTGCAGTATGTGTCTGGAAGAAGGAGGGCGCTGCAACTTAAAGCAACGAATCAACCTGCCTAGACATTTGTCCTGGCCGGGTCCATACCCCGATGTATTTTTCAACATCGCACTTTAGAGCGGTCCATACCCCTCTATCGTTCTGATCTCTTCGCTTTGACGTGTTGTGCTCCACCAAATACTGTAAGAATCCATTCAACAGGCAGCATCTGACCTTGTCTGGATGTCATGTCTGCAAGCAATCAAGATGGCCCGAAATGTCATGTGGCAACAAAGCCTCTGCCATTTGCTACACTTGGCGTATTGCCTCCATCAGCTCAGTTGACCTCGTGTCCCCTTGCTTCCTTATGTAGCACACCGTAGTAGAGTTGCCTGTCAGGCAAAGAATAGAAAGTTTCGATATCGTAGCTCCCGCGCCAGCCGTAGGAGAGCTTGTCTGACATATAGCATCTCTAAAACTCGCAACTCCGTAAGCCAGCTGCCCTGAAACTGCTTTGCCCTTGAAATGAACTCTAAGAAGTGTCGGTTTGCGCTTGGGTTTCTGGCTTTAGGAGCACTTATCGCTCGCACTGCTGCATGTTCGACTGATTGTTCCACCAAGCCAGTTCTAAAATCACCTGCACTGACAGTGTTGTGGAGCCCTCCATGGCGCTCTGTTTGACGCACCGCTCGCTGAAAATACCGAAAGTTCAGACGCCTTAGTGGCGCCGTCTTCTCCGTGGCTTCTGACAGTCTCAGTTGTGTTTTCGTTAGCTACAACGATATTGTATCTTTTACCAGTGGACGTGTGGCGTATTTTAGTTTCTCTAGGTGACAGGTCGTGGACATAGCAAACCCTCTTACAAAACCAAACTGGTTCCCTAAGAACACGGCTATTTGTTTTGGTTCGATATCTGACATTTCTAGTTTGACTATAAACACAGTTCTATGCACTTGGGCATCAGTGTAAGGGGTTGCTGAGCTACCTTTCTCCTCTCGATGCCGGGGTTGAGCCAGTCGTCGAAATATTGGAAAATCAACGTCAGCAATCGTCGACCCCACGACTTAAACGATACATCAGCTTCCTGAAAACTCACGGAGCCGAAGACTGTAGAATGGTTTGGTCCTGTACCAATACCTCTTTTCCCCTACCTAGAAACACAGGCAATTGCAATGCTGGGCCCTCATCATTATGTGATGTGGTGGTAGGCACCTAATAGGCCTATTGAAGTCGCTCACATACCCGCTTCGCTAGATTTCTAAGGTAGTGACAGGTGTCCATTTTAAAGGTTGTCGTGATTACAATTTCGTTCACGAGCTTCAGATCAATTATTGGGCGCAAAACCTCTTTCTTTGGGTCTGAAAAATAGGCGACTGAAGAAGTCTTTCTGGTTTTGCGGCATTTCTTCTATTCATGCATTATTCCCTCTCAGCGTGTCTATCATTTTCCGTAGCGCTAAAGCCTCGTCTGACCGTTGCCTGTAGGAGGTGACTGGCTTAAGTACTGGTTTCGGTGTCAGGTTTAGTTTTGGGATTTGACCGTTTACTTTTCTGAACGGAAGAAGGTATCCGTATTACAACCAGCGTATGACTTTCCATTTTGGAACGCAAAATCTTTTCCTTTAACATCGACAACGTAACGCCAGCATTTGGATTGTTTCAGATGTCCGGAGAGTTCTTAGGAAAAGTTTTCTCGGAACACTGTCATTGATTGTCACCTGTTTTTGCCATAGCATCTCCCAAAAATAAACACCAGACGACTGGGACTTCTGTGCCAAATTGTAGTTCTCTGGATTCGAGACGCTGTAGGTCCTAGAGTACTTCCCCGGTAAGACTTGTTCAGCCGTGGCGGCTTGTCTGTCTTAGAGGGCTCGATTCTACAGATCCTGAATATATCTGCCCTTCAGCTCGGCTAACAGGCCATCAGGCCATCAGGCGTAGCTGGACCGCTTTGTCTTATAGCAAGACGACACAGCCGTAAACTGTTGTCTTTGTGTAAGTGCACGGCGTTTGGCATTAAACAAATATCAGGTTTCACCTTGGTGCACTTCACTGGGCAAGGTACTAGTTTGCTTATCAGTGTGTATCTAGACTCGTCTGACTGTTGACCAGAGTCTGATTAACATATTCAATAAATGACAAGATTCGTACGTTGGCCCTGGTTACACCCTCAAAGTGTATTGTGTCTCTGTCATTCACTAAAATCTTCTTATCTAACTGAACCTGAGTTAACCTAGGAGTGCATGTTTTGAACAACTTAACGGGATAAATAAAATTACGTCATTACAGAATCTATACGCAGAATTCAAGCCCATACCCCCTTGGACTCCAGTCTGAATTCCGACCAATCTACGTATCTGTTACCCAAAACTAAAGCAGAATAACGAAAAAAACGTAGCACTTTTGTAAATCGAAAATAAGCACCGATTTAACACTATTAACTGAGTAAACGACTATATTATAATTTGACTTGTGCCCTTAAGTTGGCATTCTGATAAATTCTTGCTCTTTGCAAAACAATAAAGGTCTGAATATCTATATGCTTTGTTTGTGCTTTTCCATTTACAATTTTCATTAAATGTAATTAGAATTAGAACAGCTAGCAATATAATAAATCATTTATAGACCGCATGAATACATAAGGTTCTTTTGGCTTAATTCAGGGTTTGATTTACCGAAATAAATGGGTTTCTTTCACGGTTTTAATGTGATACTTTTTGGGTGTCTTGTAGGCTGGCGATCACGGATGTTGTACCATTCTAAAGACTCAAATAATTGTCTTCTTAATAAATCTCTTAAATACACAACACTGTAATAATAATTGAAGTGCTGAACTTAAATTTGTACAAGTATTTCAATAGCCGTTAGATATAGCAGGGAAAAACTGAAAGAAAAGCTACAGAGTCTTGCATAAAACCTATCCAAGCTAACTGACCAGAGATGTTTTGTTTCTTTTCTTTCGATTGTGTCTTCAATGCCGGAGCGCTATGAGAAGTAGTGCATGCGTTACGGGATCACAGTAAAATAAAGAAAATACACAAGAAGAACACGATACAGACGGACGGTAAATAAAATAAGAAAATACACAAGGAAAGTACGATACGCAATCACAGTAAATAATCAAAGAAAATACACGAGGAGAGTGTGCTACGGAAGCACAGTCAAATAAAGACAATACACAACGAGAATAATAAAGAGAATGCACTACGGACATATAGTAAAATAAACTAAGAAAATACATAAGGAAAGCACGTTATGGAATCACAGTAAGATACAATAAGAAAATACACAAGGAAAGTCGGCCTCGGAATCACAGTAAAATAAAGACAATACAAAAGTATAGCGCCCTACAGATATCACAGTAAAAGAAAGCAAGAAAATACACAAAGAAAATGTGCTACGGAATCACATTAAAATACAGTTGGGAAAATACATAAGGAAAGTGAGCTACAGAATCACAGTAAGATAAAATATTGGGGACGTTAATTTAAAATGTTAGTTTTATTTTAAAAAATTACACATTTTGTTATAACTAATACCAAGCATTAAACAATATTTATCAATTGTTTTTTCTGTCCTAATCACGAAATTAAAGTAATCACTCACCATGCAACACGCAACAGGAAATTTTTTGCATCAAGTATTTGAATTTCAACATTGAGCTAACTACTAGAGACAAAATGAAATCGTTTGTACCGCAAAATACAACAGTACCTCAAGCACGGTGTAGTACTGAGGCAAAACCATACAAAAATAAGCTTAAAAGATTCATTGTAGATTCAAAGGTAAAAAAGGTGCAGTATCAAACATTGCAAATTAAATATTACTAATATTAATGAGGAAAAAAAGTTATGAAATTTGTACCAATGTTACGGGGAAAAATATCCTTACCATCGATTTTGATAGGACTCCTTTAGTTGTATTTTCTCTGAAACACATAGGGTGTTAGATACTAGGAATGCTATAATTGTTTTTCTCTGAAAGACGACGAGATTAGAGGTTTAAAATATTTCAATTGTTGTTTCTCTGAAACACAGAGGGGGAGTGATTCGTGTTTTCGTGGTATGACAAAGTGCAATTGGCATTCCTTAAAAACATTCCTTAATAGCCACTTCTGCAATGTATGCTCCTTGCTCTGAATGGGCTTTGGAAACACCCGCTCTTGCAATGCAAAGGACGCTTTAATCTAGAATATTGGCATGAATTACCTTTTCATTTTTCATTTTCTTTGCTGTAAATAAACTTCAGAAACACAGAATTGTATGAATTACCTTTTCATTTTTCATTTTTTTTTGCTCTAAATACACTTCAGAAACGCATAATTGTATGAATTACCTTTTCATTTTTCATTTTCTTTGCTCTAAATAAACTTCAGAAACGCATAATTGTATGAATTACCTTTTCATTTTTCATTTTCTTTGCTCTAAAGAAACTTTAGAAACGCATAATTGTATGAATTGCCTTATCATTTTTCATTTTCTTTGCTGTAAATAAACTTCAGAAACGCATAATTGTATGAATTGCTTTTTCTATTTCCATTCTTGTTGTAAATACCACATATAAATGCCTTTTTATTGCATTCCAAATGCCACAGTTGGGTGAATCAAACACTAATACGCATGCACGGCATTACGGCATTCTAATGTCACTTGTGATGTGGTTACAACCCCCAATCCACCCAATTCCACGCCCAATAAAATCTGAAGCGTTACAATTTTCAAAGTATTATGTTTTTAGTTCTGGAATAAATGTTTCTTATTCAGTAGTAGAATTGAGCTTCTTACAATGTTTTAAATAACACTGATTAT
Source organism: Protula sp. h YS-2021 (assembly GCA_949752745.1). Lineage (NCBI taxonomy): Eukaryota > Metazoa > Annelida > Polychaeta > Sabellida > Serpulidae > Protula > Protula sp. h YS-2021. Next base: position 82,870,877 of record OX457028.1, read on the forward strand.
TGATTATTGATTTGTGTTAGTAATCTATACTTTGTTGACTTTTACTGGCTGTGAATTTGCTTATGACTACACCAAGTAGTGCCTACTTTTGGCTGCATTCGAGTTATGACTATGCTACCTCATTGACTAGGATAAATATGACTACTTTGCTGTGACTGACTACTGCTGTGCCATAAATGCAAGCCTCGTTGACTAATGAGGTTCTAAATACTTTTCTGGCCAATTTACAAGATGACCTTTTTGCCGTCTTTTGCAAATTGTGATCATACAGTTGACTGTTGCAATAGTAATTTCTTCACGGACTGGCAGAAGCCATCCACCCTGTCTTCACTATTTGATATATAAATTTACTTTTAAGAACATGGATGAATGCATCTGTGGTTTGAAAATATGCTACAAAATGTACTTTAAAAATATTATATCTATTTTCCAACCTTACCCCATAATAGGTCCTGGGTTCAACACGGAAGTGACGCATTTCTATGTAGCTTATTGTGCGCATCCATTTAACCCATTCATTAAAAAGAACCGTAGTAGAATTAACGAAAGGAATTCATTCATGCAATTTTAAAAGCCGCTGTTTGTGACTATGCCGTTGCGGGTATTTCCCAGTAATCAGACAGTATCCCACATGCTGAGCAGAAAGCTTAACCAAAATCAAGAAATTAAGACCTTTATTTGGATGCGAATCATGATTTCTCTATAAGAAAATCAACACTTCTCACTCCTTCCTTGCATGTTTTTATAGTTTTCTGTGGCCCTAGCTAATTTCTTTCACAAGTCCCTACGGGTCTCATGCAAACATCTAATGCATTTCTTTTCGTAAATGAAGCAACTATTTGCTTACCAAGCAATTACATTTGAACAGTTTTCTAAGAAAAAGCACTATGCTTCATTTTATAAGATGCCTAATGTCTTTGTATGAGATTTCTAGCAACTCCAAACAGAAATAGCATACGTCATTTTACGACATAAAAAGTTAGTATTGGAGACTAAATAGTCAATTCAAAACCTCGTAACTATGATTTGCTTGCGTGATTCATCGGCAATTCCAAGCGTTCGTATTAAACCTTTTCAAAATTTCAATTTTTTAAAATATTTTTAAGCTCGACCTTTGTCAATGCTAAAAATGAGCAGTAGTAGTGTTGTCATAAGTTTCTTCACGTAATCATAAGTATCATTACGTGATCATAACAAAACATTTTAAAAGGCTGAAGAGCTTCAGCCATTGAAACAAAATTGGCAAAGTAGTTGATATGCTTGGTAAACAGAAGCTCAGTAATTGGACGACCTTTTGGACTGTGCAGTAATATCAATATCAAGGCGTGTGGTTTTGGAGGGCGGATTCTCGATATTCTGTAAAGGTAAGTGAAGGTAAATATAGAAACGATAAAAAAATTATCGACAGCAGCAAAATATGCACCAAACTGCACTTCCGGTTTAATCAAATACATGTCCAAATCTGTGATTTCTTTATATATTCTCAAACGGCGCTTTCAGGAGACAAATAGAGATGTTTATTTCAGGCATGCAGGATGCGGGAGGCTTTCTTTCTCATTTTTTTGCCATCCGAGGCTCCTCGAAAATGACTAAATTTTCTTTTTCTCTAAATGCAACCATGTTTATACAAACTACTGTTGAAGCATACTTATGCCCGATGTTTTAGATACCACATCTTGACGAAATTCAGGTCTACCATTTAATGGGAGGGTATTTATATTTTAACAACGCTGTACTAATTCAGTAGAAAAATGATCTTTGAATAATGAATAACATTGAAATGAATAACAACAAATTGACTTGTTTTGTTTACTAGCAATGTTTTCACTAAACATTGCGACGTTAAAACAAAGTCCAACAAACGTCGCATCCAAAGGCCGATCAACGACTGGTCAACGGCAGGTTTTGTTTTTTTAAGAAGTCAAAACAACGTCGTACCTTCCGACGCCACATAGACATCGATAATCCGACATCTAATAGACACTGAAGGAAGATTGCAAAAGGAAGTCGAAACAACGTCTATCTCCCAACGGTGTAGAGACCTCGGGAAAGCCACGGTGTCTAGTGCTCGGAACATTAGTAATCTAAAATGGCCACCTTGGCAGCGACAATCATACTGTTATCATTCTCCATCAGAGTACCCACCTCTGCGTCATCCATCCAGCAGAATATGTGTGAAGTCGACATCCACGAAATTTTTATCAAAAGCATACGAGAAGCAACATGCGCGCTACTGAAATGATCATATTTTTCGTCCTCGTTTCGTCCTATTTATGATTTATATTTTTAAAAATAATTTTTGAACTGTTGTCGTTATTTTAAACTGAAATGTAAATCTTAAAGTCTAGCAAAAGAAAATGGTCTATTTGATGTCAATTATAATTTTTGCAATTCAGTCACGGAAATGGAATGACATGAGAAGATGTGGGAACAGTGCAAGTTGTTAGCTTCATAAACTGACACTGACTACGAACTGAATGCTTGAATTCCATATCCAGACAACGAAGGAATCGGGGTGTATACCGATAACACATTTTTAAATTTGCAGAGATCATAGGCATGGTTTTTATGCAATATTTGTGATGCACAATATGTGTGATGTACGATGTGTGTGATTTACAATATGTGTGATGTACAATAGGTGTGATATACAATATGTATGATATACAATATGTGTGATGTACAATATGTGTGATGTACAATATGTGTGATGTACAATATGTGTGATGTACGAACAAAATTGTGTGATGTACGAACAAAATACCATTAGTCAATATGAAAACAATTACTAAAATAGTTTCAGCACTTCATAGTTCTGTCTTTACTGACGAAGCATTGTCTTTCGTCTCATCGGCCTCAAGTTTTTATTTCTTTTCATGAAGCGCCAACTCTTTTTTAACCTTCTCTTAATCCTTCATAAATATATATTCAAACTAATAAATTAATATATTTTGCTTTTAATTGATTAAAGGTTAATTGAAAGTACGTATTTTTTCTGAAAGTCAAACTAAAGAGAAAATAGCCCGACTTCTTTGATGTGCGATGTATCTTGAGTGTGGGTGTGAAGATTGGGGTGTCTTGAATGTGAGTGTGGGAGTGGGTGTCTTGAATGTGGGTGTGGGGATGGGGGTTTCTTCAGAGTAGGGGTGGGGTGTCTTGACTGTAGGTGTGGGGGTTTTCTTAAGTGTGGGTGTTGAATGTGGGTGTCTTGAGTGTGGGTATGGGGATGGGGATGTCTTGACTGTGGGGTGATGTGTCTTAAATATGGATGTGGGGCTGGTGTCTTAAATATGGATGTGGGGCTGGTGTCTTGAGTGTGGGTGTGGGTATGTGGGCGTCCTGAAAGTGGGTGTGGGGATGGAGTGTCTTGAGTGTGGGTGTTGGGGATGGGGAGTGTCTTATGTGTGGGTGTGGGGGGTGGAGGTGTCTTCAATGTGGGTGTTTGGGAGGAGGTTCTAGAGTGTGGGTGTTGAAGATGAGAGGGTACCTTGGGTGTGGGTGCGGGGGCGGAGGTGTCTCTAGTGTTGGTGTGGGGGTGGAGTTGTCTTGAGTGTGGGTGCTGGAGATTGCATAGTGTCTTATGTGTGGGTGTTGGGGATAGGGTGTGTCTTGAGTGTATGTGTGGGGATGGGGAGTGCCTTGAGTGTGGGTGTGGGGGAGGTGGTTCTTGAGTGTGGGTGTTGGTGTTGAGGTGTCTTGAGTGTGGGTGTGGGGGCGGAGGTGTCTTGAGTGAGGGTGTTGTGGTGGAGATGTATTGAGTGTGGGTGTGGGGATAGAGAGTGTCTTGAGTATAGGTATTGGTTGGGTGTTTTACTGTGGGTGTTGGGAATGAGCGTGTGTCTTCAGTGTGTGTGTTGCGATGGGAGTGTTTTGAGTGTGGGTGTTGGTAATGGGTAGTGTCTTGAGTAGAGGAGCCTTGAGTGTGGGTGTTGGGGTGGAGATGTATTGGGTGTGGGGCTGGGGGTGTCTTGAGTGTTCGTGTGGGGTAGGGTGTCTTGAGGACGGGTGTGGGGGTGGGGGTGGGGGTGTCTTGAGTATGGGGGTGGGGGGTCGGGTGTCTTGAGTGGGGGTGGGGGTGGAGGTGTCTTGAGTATTGGTGTGAAGACGGGGTGTCTTGAGTAGGGGTGTGGGGTGGGGTGTCCTGAGTGGGGGTCTTGGAGAAGGGGGGAGTGTCTTGAGTGCAGGAATTTCTCCGCGTCTTGTGTGTTTGTGTGAGGTGGTGGCTTGTCTTCTGTGAAGGGATGTGGGAGCGTCTTGAGTGTGGGTATGTAGGGGGTGGTTTGAGTGTGAGGGGTGAATCGTGCCATGGGAGTTTTGGGGGATGAATATGGGAGTGGAGTGTGGCTTGAGATTAGGGTTGGGAACTTGCCACGAGAGTGGAGGCAGGGTGTGGCTTGAGTGTGGGGACTGTGAAGCGTATGGTTATGGGGCATGCTATGAGTTGGGGTGGGGATGTCATGAGTATGGGGTTGGGGCATGCTATGAGTGGGGGTGGGGATGTCATGAGTATGGGGTTGGGGCATGCTATGAGTTGGGGTGGGGATGTCATGAGTATGGGGTTGGGGCATGCTATGAGTTGGGGTGGGGATGTCATGAGTATTGGGGTTTGGGGTCTTGAGTGTGTGTGGGGGATAGGGGCATGTAATGAGTGGAATTGAAGCGTGTCTTGTTGTTGTGTGGTGTGTCCTGAGTGTAGTGGTTGAGCGTGGCACGGTGTGGGCCTGGGGTGTGACGTGAGTCACTTGGATGGGATGGGGGGGATCTTGCGTGTGTCGCGATTGTGGTGGAGGGCGTGGTTTGTGTGTGTGGGTCTGGAATGTGCCGTGAGTGCAATGTGGGAGGGGGGTGGCGTCTTGCGTGTGGTGAGGGGGGAATCTTGAGTGTGGTCTGGGGTGTGTCGTGAGTGCAGTGGGCGGGGAAGTCTTGCCGTCAGTGTCTTGGGTGGGGTGGGAGGGTGCGCGTCTTGGATGTGGGTCTTGGGTGTGTCTTTAGTAGGGGTGTGGCGGTACGCCATGTCCACGGTTCGGTTCGGTTCGGTACGCTTAAGTTATTCGGTTCGGGTCGGTTTTTTCTTTACGATTTTGCAAAAATTATTAACATTTTGCCGAAATGATAAATATGTGTATTTTGTTAAATATTTCTCGTGTAACAGCCAATAATGGCTTTTAGCCATGTGATTTGAAACAGAAACACCAATTTATAAAATTTATAAGGCAAAAATTGATAAATTAAAAAAATACTTTTTTTAAAAATAAAGCATCACACTATTTATTCAGTGGCGAAGCATCTCAAACAGGTCTCCCCAAAGAAGGAGACCTAATAATGATTTTATTAATCTTAAAATTGTTTTGCTTATTATCCCCTAGCCCAACTTTGCTGGCGAAGGGGATATAGATTTGGTCCGTCCGTCCGTACGCTTTTGGGTAGTGGTCTTGTATGCACAACTCCTCCGAACGGGTAAGTACACACATTTCAAATCCTATACAGATTTACTCCTCATGCAAAAATGTGCGAAGGGCGAGGGAATCTGCAGCGTACCGGTGCTCTTCTTTAACAAGGTGTTCATTTTTAAACAAGAAATGTTCCAGAATTCTCGTTAAACATTTAAGAAGTCACAGAACTACAATTAAGCATAAACATCTAAAATAACAATCAATATGCCTATCATTCCACATCACCAATTAAGCTTAAAACACCGTATTATTTAAAACAAGAATTCTGAAACAAATCAGAAACCAGATAGTTTTTAGCAGGCTATTAGAGAACAGACTACCGATAATTCGAATGTCAAAGAAATCAAATAATGCTTCACTTTTCTGATAACAAAGGGTAAAAATAAGTTGAACAATGTAAATTTTCATTTTTTAGTGAAAGAAAAAAAAATTATTGAAAAATTGAATGTACATTGGCTGCTTATCAAAATATCGGTAGTTCAGTATTGAACAAGAACCTCAGTTTGCTAGCGAAATGTTAACCACTTGACAAAAATTAAAACGCAAAAATACTTCCTCAATGGGTTATTTCTTGAATAATATATTGTAAACAACACAGCTTGAATACGTCTGTAATGTTTGGCTTTTGTTCACTTAAAGGTTTGATTGACTAATCAGGCATACGCTGTGTTATCTATTTGCGCAGTGGGAGCTCGCACAAAGCTGAGCAACTGTGTGTTCTGTGCTATGCGTGAAATGCTCCGCATTTACTTGCAAAAAATTTGGCGTTTTAAACAAGAAAACGAAATCGAAGGCGAAAATGAAATGTGTCAGGCACACGTTCATCTCAAGAACTACCTAAGTCCCAAGTTTTGTGGCCTTAGGGCATGTAGTACCAGTGGAGGAGAAATCCGATCACTGTCAAGATAAAAAAAGATTCCAACGGCTGCTCGCACAAATTCATAAACATCTTGCAAGCCAAAGGCTTGTCAAGTGTTAATAATCTATTGAAATTTAGAAGTTTTAAAAATTTATTTGTCTTTCCTTTTTTCATATTTTTTTGTTTATAAGGAAAGTAAATAAATTGTTTATGTAGTCTGCAACATAAAATAATGAAATAATGAAAAAAAAATCGATTTCTGTGACAGTCGAATTATCGGTAGTCTATTCCGGAACAGCCTACTAGAAAATATCTGGTTTCTCATTTGCTTCAGAATTCTTATTTTAAATAAAACGATGTTAAAAGTATAGCCTGTAAAAAATCATTACAGTTTGGCACTAATTTAAGTTTCAGTATATCACATAGCAGTCATTCAGTTTTGTTAGCAAATTCAACTTAAGAACATTTACAGAGTTTCTTAGTTATAACGCCATAAACACAACGCCTTTACACATATTATAAGAAGCTTTAAACCTTGAAATATACTTAGGACATAATGTTAATGTCGCTGAGGGAACAGTTCACATTAAAATGTCGAGTGACAAGTTCTCAAAATTTACATATTTTTTAAAAAAAAAAAAAGCTCGAAGCAGTATTTTATTTTATCGCTTCTACTATCAGTGAAAAAATTAAACTGTCAAAAAACCGAAAATACCGCGGTTTGTCTGTTTCGGTTTTTAACCGAACCGAACCGAAGAACCGCGGTCGGTTTTCGGTTACGGTACGAACCGTAACACCCCTAGTCTTTAGTGTTGCTACAAATTATTGTGACCCATTGTAACGGGGTGAGCATCACAACTAACCCGCAACCTTCCCCCAAAACACTATCCCGGGATAAACATTGCTGCTGTTGTTTTTGTTGTTGTTGTTGTTGTTATTGTTGTTGTGAAAGGCAAGCAAAAACACAATACCAAACCTTTTGGTTGTTAAAATATACTTAAAAAATTGAAATATAAAACAAGTTAAAATCAAAACCAAAACACTAAAAAAAAAAAAAGAAAAACAATTAAAATACACCCCATCCCATTCATGGCAAATTCAGCTGAAAAAAGAAGAGTTACGTGCCTTAGAAATGAACTGCAACTCGTCACATGTCGTAGTTTTAATTTGGGTCAAAGAACATTTTATTACACACAATGGTATAACTGACGTGACTTGCCGTGTGTGTGTGAGCTTTTAGCTTAAATAAGTGAATCGTAAAAAAAAAAATAGTTTGAACTTTATTTTACAGAAAAAAAAATTATTTGAATTGGTTTAATAGTTTGTTGGTGGCGTTTCAATATTAGCATACGAGCCTACACAAATTTGGATGAAAATTGACACATCTTTAGGCGAGGCTAGGTGAGGAAATAAGACGGAGAGAATTGACGGTCATTGGACGGTAGAGGAAAAACGCACAAGCCACGTGACACTTCCCACAATGCACCACTGGCATTGCTCAAGTGTCAGTGATGGAATCCACTTGAAAGGCGATGCATTGAAAAAAAGCAGGATAAATAATACTGAACTAGAACTACAACATTTTAACAGGATAAACGAATTTTATCTTTTTTTTTCTTGTATTAGTTTACATGAGGATATGATAACATTTTTAGTATCTCATTTCTGGTATCAGCTGAAGGTATGTTGACGTGGTTGGTGCACATGAACAGATACACGCTCAGTTAAAGCAATTGTTTATTTCTCGCCTTTGCTGTATGCTGATGTCTGTCTCATCAAAATCTTATAAAAATTAATATCTCAATAATTTTAAAATAAAACCGGGGAAAAATAATGCTCTGTGAGTCCATTAATCTAGAATAAACGTGATTAAAAACAAACAGGAAAGAAATTCCTTGAGTATGCGGGGGGGGGGGGGGGACTTGGCATGGGAGTTGCTATGATGTTAAGGTGTAGGTTTGACAAGACCGCGGATTGTCGCTTCAATGGAAACAACTCCGACCAAGGGCGGGAGCATTGCCCCCCCCCCTCCTCTTCCACCCCCCCCCTCGCCACGCTGCCTTCTGACCAGGGGTGGTGCCCCTCCCTCCTCCAACCCCTCCCCCCGCCACGCTTTCTTCAGATCAAGTGGGGGTGCAACCCTGCACTGCGAAGTCCCATTACCACCTCACCAACCCCCCCCCCCCTCCTCCACCACGCTCTCTTCACGTTGTCCGTTTTAATGATAGTTTTTACTCTGCAAACAAAAATAAATACGTTGTTTTTTTACTCTTAAAATCATTGAAAACTCGCTGTGACCAAGCATCCGATACTTCACCCAATCATGAGTAGTGTTCGTTGTCAGTCAAAAACCTGCAAGGAAGAAAACCTGATTTCCGTTCTCCTTTTCTTTTTGATCTTGCCCAAACTGATATTCATTTTATTTTGGGATTCGGCGGGGCTGAACGTTTCTTATTTTCTTAAAACTGCGTTGAACCGGAATCAATTTATTTATTTCTTTGCTTTCGCGTTTTTACATCGGGTCTGGTCACTTCTTTCTTTTATTGCCGATTTTAGCGACCTGTTTGGGGAGATGAGAAACGAGGCTGGTTTTTCCTGGCCTGATGTTAAAGGAGCAGGAAATTAACATTCCGCTAATGCTAAGCTCAGTTAGGACCGCATTTAATGGTGGACGTGTTCCTACAGAGTGAGAGAGGGGAGAAAGAGAAATACAGACAGAGGGAGGGAGGGAGGGAGGGAGGGAGGGAGGGAGGGAGGGATATGCAGAGAGATTTCACGAATAAGGGTCAAATTAAAAGATTAAGACCCTATGAGTGTGTTCTGTATTTTTTTATTTGCATAGAATGTAGCTTTAGTAACACAAAATCAGAGGTACTATTTCACCCCCTGTTATCATTTCACCCACTGTTATCATTTCATCCACTGTTATCATTTCATTTACTACTAACATTTCACCCCCTGTTTTTATTTTATCTATTGTTATCATTTCACCTACTGTTATCATTTCACCCATTGTTATCATTTCATCCACTGTTATCATTTCACTTACTATTATCATTTCACCTCCTGTTATTATTTCAGCTACGTTTTCTTCTTTTTGTTTTTTCCGCTACAGCTTCCTAGCGCTGCCAAGCAAGTGTTAACTATCTTAAAGTCTGTTTTCGCTTCAACGTTTTCTTGTTATCTGTGGATAAAAATAGGCATACCGAGGGCAGCAGTACGCCGATATAAAGTGATGATCACTCACTGAACAATGTCACCAGTATGGCAGAGACACGGGTAAACGCTTCAACAGGACAATGGGTATTTAATTTGCAATTTAACATATGGAACTTAAAAACACCAACAAAAACAATAGGGAACTGTGTTGTATCGGTGGGTGGGTAGGGTGAGGGGGAGGGGGGAGGGGGGAGCAAAGAAACGAATAAGCTCTAGACTATTGCCTTTGTGAATCTATAATTCTTTTATTATATTAAACACATATTTTGTTGTTCTTTCGTTCTTTTTCTTTTTCTTCTTTGCCAGATTTGTTCATGTTGATGACGTAACCCATGACAAAGCTACCGGGGTTACACCATCTCACCGAGCTTTTCCAAAAAAAAATGCTCCAAATTTCCAACAGTTTTCTGATTGCACGGACTCGAAGGGGATGATTCCCTACCTGATTACAGATTACGCAGATTGCACAGATTACACAGATTACAGACATTACAGATTACACACAGTACAGATTACACAAATTACAGGTTACACACATTACACAGATTACACAGATTACAGAGATTAAAGAGATTACAGGGGACACACAGTGCAGATTACACAAATTACAGGTTACACAAATTACACAAATTACACAGATTACAGCGATTATAGATGACACAAATTACAGATTACACAGATTACAAATTTCACACATTACACAGATTACACAGATTACAGATTACACAGATTATACAGATTACACAGATTACAGATTACACAGTTTACACAGATTCCCAATACAGACCTGTATCGCCCTCGAGCTAATCTAAAATTCTTCTAAATTTGTTTGAGTTGGGGTGTGGTTTTTAAGGGTTATGACAGACCTTTAACCGGATTTTATCGGCACTTTTTTTTAAACGGGTCTGTGAGCTAGCATTCTTGTAGCCATCCCCGCCCCCCCCCTCCCCCTCCCCGCGCTGCACCGCGACGACCTTCCCCTCTCCCTATCCCACCTCACCTTGTACCCACGTGGCAGGAGAACAAGGAAATATGACTCCCCTTATGTATATATAAATGTATCTGTATTTAATATAAACCCGAAAGCTGGGTAAATCTCCTCAGGCACTGCAGCTTTCCACACAGAAATTCTATACAGGGATTTCTTCGCTATTAGATAACAGCTGACCTCTCGTGAAATCAGTCTGTTATGTATAAACATAGCAGGCTGATTTTACACCAGTGGTTCGTCGGAACAATTTTCCTTTTTGTTTTGAAAAAGTGAACCAAACCAATATAGAAGGTGGGTGTTAAACAACAACAGTACTTGCCTCTTCCAAAGCACAATCTCCACACAGAGGTCTCAATAAGCACACTCTCCACACAAAGTTCTCTGCAAGCACACTCTCCACACAGAGTTCCCAGTGAGCACACTCTCCAGGAAGACTGCTAGTCTTTTCTACACACTAGTTAATGGAGCATGTAACGTCAACCAGGAACCGCATCAACGGCGCAATGCAAGTCATCAAGAAAGAGATAACCGTTAACTGCGGATACAGTTCAAGAAAAATACTTTTGTTTGTAAAAAAGTGTAGATTGATTTATAATTTCCTTAGAATGTCACTTTATTGATCAATTTTGTTTAATTGTATGGAAGACAAATGTGAGAAGATAGTTGAACCAAATTATACTGGAAAGTTTGGTCTGTGCTATTTTAGGCAGTTTATAAAATAATAAAATTGTGTGGTGTGAGGAGGGGGGGTGCAGGGACGCATGGTTGGGGGGCAGGGGGGTTGGTGGGTAGGGTTGGTATCTTTCACAAAGTTTTTGACTTTTACTCAGTGTTCTCTTCTTGCAGAGAAAAATATTAAATGCGACCTTTTAATTTAGGTAAAAATAGGGGACATTTCTTGGCGCTGTTTGCGACATAAAAAATGGAAAGGGGAGGGGCTTACATGATAACTGACGGGTACATTGGGGAGGGGCGGGGCTTATATGATAACTGACGGGAACATTGTTGGCTTTTGGGTGTGACTAAGCACAGACTGTCAGATAATGATAATCTTGTAGTTTGCTGTATTTTCAGTTCATTTTTTGCAAAAAAAAAAAAAAAACTGAACGCGGCGTTTCAAACAAAATGCAATAGATCTGACAACGATAAAGGATCTTTTTGTTTAGTGCTACACAAGAAAATACTTAGCTTCACTTAGAGCCTGTGGTGATTGCCCTGCACTCTAAAAGATCCTTCAGCAACTGTACTTTCTACCCACCCCCACCTCCACCAGTCCACCCCTAACCCCCTCCCCCCCCCCCCCCCCGAACAATAAATAAACTGGTCACGATATGTGGATACAGATATATTGTTTATTGTTTACATATGTTCTACAGGAATGCCGCGCCTGGCCTCTGCAATGAACAGGTAGCAGATACAGAGAGACATGGACATCCTTCTAGAAGGTTAACCTATTAACGCAGTCTTATAAAAAGAAACGAGAGTTATGGATGGCAATGCTTAACAGAACAGAAATATGTTAATACCTTCGTAGCACAAACGATCGGCGAACGAGGATAGTTTCGTAAAAAAAATTGCATTATTATCACAAAAGAAACACTAATGACGATGAATACAAGCGACGCTTCAGTTACTGATCCCACCGCAGGCCAGGCGCGTCTCGCACCACTCGGGCCCAGCTCACAGATGGTCCTGACCATTCTGTACTCTGTCACCATTTTTCTCTCCATTGGCGGGAATTTGGTGGTGATTATTGTGTTATCATTGGGCAAGCGCTCAGGCAAGATTCTTTCCAAATATCTAATTAATTTATCGATATCGGATATCCTCCTGGCGACCTTCTGCATGCCCTTTACGTATCATACGCTTATCACGGGCCAGTGGAGTTTCGGGGTGGCGATGTGTAAGATCGTGGCGTTTATGCAAATTGCCAGCGTCTCCGCCAGCGTCTACACAAACGTTGCCATAGGAATAGACAGGTTAGTCACAACAACTAATGCATTTTTATGCTCCATTTATTATTATTATTATTATTATTATTATTATTATTATTATTATTATTATTATTATTATTATTATTATTACTATTATTGTTGTTGTTGTTGTTGTTGTTGTTGTTGTTGTTACTGTATACGGTTGGGCGACATTTTAGAGGTAAACGAAAAGTCTGGAAAGAAGACCACCTGTAAGACTGGCCACACGTTTTCTTACTTCTGGAGTGGTCTTACTTCCGGGGTGGTCTTACTTCCGGAGTGGTCTTACTTCCGGAGTGGTCTTACTTCCGGAGTGGTCTTACTTCCGGGGTGGTCTTACTTCCGGAGTGGTCTTACTTCCAGAGATCTCTTACTTCCGGAGTGGTCTTACTTCCGAAGTGGTCTTACTTTCGGAGTGCTCTTACTTCCGGAGTGCTTTTATCCCGTAGTTCTGTCATACATGACAAGTTTTCACCCAACAATGTTTCTTAGATTCCTGGCACGGGATTGTGCTGAGATGCATGGACAAGAGCGGACTCGATGCTATTTATTGTTTATTTATTTATCGATTTATTTATTGATCTTTTTTTTTTTTTTTGGTGCAGCATTCCAAAAGACAACAACAAGGCAAACATAGAGATTTAGGAAACATGAAGAGTGTAATGACTGAAAAAGTGTCAAAAATGAAACTTGCCATTCAAAGCCCGGTACCTCCCTGACGTAGTCGTATCTTTGGGTACCGTTTGTAAAGTCCCTATGCATTTTTTTCTGACTTGCTAACAACTCCCAGTCCAGTATTTAAAATGTATGAGGTTACCCAATACGACCTGTATACCCCTTAACAACATATCATGAATCTTTACCAAACATATGCTCACTGTGTGATGAAATACTTTAGATTGGACACCGAGTGGGCTGAACTAATATGTCCAGTATAGCGAGGTGTCCGGTATATTGAGGGTCCCTCATTTTCCACACCGTAACGCAACAATATTTTGGCTGCATAAAGGGACTATGCATTGCAGACTTCAATTTTTTTTTTACATTTTGGAGCATGACTAGTTTGGAAGGATGAAAAAAATTTCCCAGCGGAAAAAACCCTATGAGAAAATTTACCCCATTTGCCGAGAACCCCCCCCCCCCCCCACCTTTCCACTCCCCAGATTTTTCTCATACCCAGACAAAATGCCCCTACGTAAAATCATTGAAATCAAGCTTGGAGCCTGAAAATTAATTACTTTCAGCAAATATTTACTTATTCAGACATTAAAATGAAGTTCAGCAGTGTATCTAACATCATACAGTGTTTCGAAAAGCTTAAAGTCATCAAGTCCCCTGTAAACTCCCCTGTATTTTCATGCAGTAGAGGCCCCGACAGGGCTGCCTTATGGCTGTTAACTGTGAATGCCGACACCCTAAAACAACGGAGTTCTTAAACGATGCATGTTGCTCTGGATACAAAACAACAGCAAACAACACGTGGTCAGGTAAACAAATAACACGTGGTCAGGTTAACAAATAACACGTGGTCAGGTAAACAAATAACACGTGGTCAGGTAAACAAATAACACGTGGTCAGGTAAACAAATAACACGTGGTCAGGTAAACAAATACCAGGGTATTGTCCGAAGCGTCCGGTATATTAGGGTTTCTTTATATAGTAAACTTGTATTTCGTTCAACACCGGGTGTCCGGTGTCCAGAATACTGATAATATGAGGTGCTTGTCATGATGTGGTCCCATAGCGTTAGGTGCTTGTCATGACGTGGTCCCATAACGTGAGGTGCTTGCCATGACGTGGTCCCATAACGTGAAGTGCTTGTTATGACGTGGTCCCTCAACGAGAGGTGCTTGTCATGACGTGGTCCCATAACGTGAGGTGCTTGTCATGACGTGGTCCCATAACGTGAGGTGCTTATCTTGACGTGGTCCCTTAACGTGAGGTGCTTGTCATGACGTGTCCCATAACGTGAGGTGCTTGTCATGACGTGGTCCCATAACGTGAGGTGCTTGTTATGACGTTGTCCCACAACGTGAGGTGCTTGTCATGACGTGGTCCCATAACGTGAGGTGCTTGTTATGACGTGGTCCCTTAACGTGAGGTGCTTGTCATGACGTGTCCCATAACGTGAGGTGCTTGTCATGACGTGGTCCCTTAACGTTAGGTGCTTGTCATGACGTGGTCCCATAACGTGAGGTGCTTGTCATGACGTTGTCCCATAACGTGAGGTGCTTGTCATGACGTTGTCCCATGACGTGAGGTGCTTGTCATGACGTGGTCCCATAACGTGAGGTGCTTGTCATGACGTGGTCCCATGACCTGAGGTGCTTGTTATGACGTGGTCTTATGACCTGAGGTGCTTGTTATGACGTGGTCTCATGACCTGAGGTGCTTGTTATGACGTGGTCCCATAACGTGAGGTGCTTGCCATGACGTGGTCCCATAACGTGAGGTGCTTGCCATGACGTGGTCCCATAGCGTGAGGTGCTTGTCATGACGTGGTCCCATGACCTGAGGTGCTTGTTATGACGTGGTCTCATGACCTGAGGTGCTTATTATGACGTGGTCTCATGACCTGAGGTGCTTGTTATGACGTGGTCCCATAACGTGAGGTGCTTGCCATGACGTGGTCCCATAACGTGAGGTGCTTGCCATGACGTGGTCCCATAACGTGAGGTGCTTGTCATGACGTGGTCCCATGACCTGAGGTGCTTGTTATGACGTGGTCTCATGACCTGAGGTGCTTGTTATGACGTGGTCCCATAACGTGAGGTGCTTGCCATGACGTGGTCCCATAACGTGAGGTGCTTGCCATGACGTGGTCCCATAACGTGAGGTGCTTGCCATGACGTGGTCCCATAACGTGAGGTGCTTGTTATGACGTTGTCCCACAACGTGAGGTGCTTGCCATGACGTGGTCCCATAACGTGAGGTGCTTGTTATGACGTTGTCCCACAACGTGATGTGCTTTCATGACGTGGTCCCATAACGTGAGGTGCTTGCCATGACGTGGTCCCATAACGTGAGGTGCTTGTCATGACGTTGTCCCATAACGTGAGGTGCTTGCCATGACGTGGTTCCATAACGTGAGGTGCTTGTCATGACGTTGTCCCATAACGTGAGGTGCTTGCCATGACGTGGTCCCATAACGTGAGGTGCTTGTCATGACGTTGTCCCATAACGTGAGGTGCTTGTTATGACGTTGTCCCACAACGTGAGGTGCTTGTTATGACGTTGTCCCACAACGTGATGTGCTTTCATGACGTGGTCCCATAACGTGAGGTGCTTGCCATGACGTGGTCCCATAACGTGAGGTGCTTGCCATGACGTTGTCCCATAACGTGAGGTGCTTGCCATGACGTGGTCCCATAACGTGAGGTGCTTGTCATGACGTTGTCCCATAACGTGAGGTGCTTGCCATGACGTGGTCCCACAACGTGATGTGCTTTCATGACGTGGTCCCATAACGTGAGGTGCTTGCCATGACGTGGTCCCATAACGTGAGGTGCTTGTCATGACGTTGTCCCATAACGTGAGATGCTTGCCATGACGTGGTCCCTTAACGTGAGGTGCTTGTCATGACGTGGTCCCATAACGTGAGGTACTTGCTATGACGTTGTCCCATAACGTGAGGTGCTTGCTATGACGTTGTCCCATAACGTGAGGTGTTTGCAATGACGTTGTCCCTTAACATGAGGTGCTTGTCATGACGTGGTCCCATGACCTGAGGTGCTTGTTATGACGTGGTCTCATGACCTGAGGTGCTTGTTATGACGTGGTCTCATGACCTGAGGTGCTTGTTATGACGTGGTCCCATAACGTGAGGTGCTTGTCATGACGTGGTCCCATAACGTGAGGTGCTTGTCATGACGTGGTCCCATGACCTGAGGTGCTTGTTATGACGTGGTCTCATGACCTGAGGTGCTTGTTATGACGTGGTCTCATGACCTGAGGTGCTTGTTATGACGTGGTCCCATAACGTGAGGTGCTTGTCATGACGTGGTCCCATAACGTGAGGTGCTTGTCATGACGTCGTCCCATAACATGACCTGCTTGTCATGGTGTGGTCTCACAAATATAACATAAAATCCCACGATTTCAGCATCCCACATCTCCTGGTGTCCTACTGCCAGTCCTCTGGCTTTGTCATCACACGTCGTCTATTACAGTTGCACTGTGGGTGGACCATTCTTCCTGTTTTACTTAACCCTGTCGTCCATTATCTGCCACCACAGACAAAAAATCCGAGGACAATGTCATTTTTCAACACACCGTAATCTGCTTCTGACACTCACGATCATAACGCTCCGCTGATCCTTGGGGGGGGGGGGGTGGGGGGAGGAAGGGGGCAGGGAGGGGAGTTCACACTCTTGTAAGATACAGTCCACAACTCGTACCGTTTAGGAAGAGTTGTGCGAAAACGAAACAAATTGAGTGAAATTTTATATCACGACCTCATCTAATTTTAAATTTACCTAAAATTAGCAGGCCTCACGTTAGGGGACCACGTCATAACAAGCACCTCACATTAGGGGACCACGTTATAACAAGCACCGCACGTTATGGGACCACGTTATAACAAGCACCGCACGTTATGGGACCAAGTTATTTAGTTTAATACTTCATTTTGAAACTTAAATCATATTAACATCTTTATCAGGTCAAGTTTCAACTTTTATAAAAAACAAATACATACTTTGTTATGTCATGTTTTTCGAAGACCCAATCATTATAGCTCAGGGATTGGTTTGGTGTTTGTCACTTCTACGTGGGCGTTGCTTTGATGTACAGCAACTCTTGGTCTAGTGTATACCACCTCTATGCGGATGTTGGCTTAGTGTATATCACCTCTATGAGTAGTTATATAATGAGAGAGCCACTGCATGGATACCAAAAAGTGGATGAGAGAGCCACTGCATGGATACCAAAAAGTGGATGAGAGAACCACTGCATGGATACCAAAAAGTGGATGAGAGAGCCACTGCATAGCAACGGAAAAGTGGATGAGAGAGCCACTGCACTTTTTGTGTGCGAAAAGGGAGCGAAAGTGGATGACGAAAGAAAACGTCATTTGATGCAGTTGGAAGGATTGCGAGTGAAAGAAAGGTGTTTCCGGTGAAACGTTGTATGGGGATGCTGAGAGGGTGACTGAGAGGGTGACTGAGAGTATGAGAGGGAGGGGGGGGGTGAGTGAAACGAGACGGGGTTGGGGAGAGAGAGGGTATAAGAGTTTTTTTGGTGTTGCCACCGCCGCTGCCACGCCTTGAAAGAAAGGTGTGGAGACGGGGTTGAGAGAGAGAGAGAGGTCCGCCGTTGCGGCCGCCGTTGCGGCCGCCGCCACACCTTGAAAGAAAGGTGTGGAGACGGGGTTGAGAGAGAGAGGTCCGCCGTTGCGGCCGCCGCTGCCACGCCTTGAAAGAAAGGCGGGGAGACGGTTTTTTTTTTTTAAGTTTTTTTTTTTTTAAAGCATATCCCACACATTCTCATGCATATCCCACACACACTAACGCGTTTGTTTTGCTTATTTCATAATAGTTGGCGGCCGCTTTGGAGCGGCCAGGAGATAAACTCCGCATTGTTTTAGTTGTGTTTATGCTATTTTACTTGTACTTGATGATATCACGAGTCTCCCTGCCACATTGTGCCATCTGTTGAGAGCCAAACAGGAAGATGTCTGAGTTGATTCCGCAGGTCAGGCAATTCATGGTGTAGTGGCCTTCAATAGCTTCTAGAAAAGCTGCGCGTGTCGACGACGACCCCCCCCCCCCCCTCAGCGCACAGCGATCAGCGTGTCGACGACGACCTCCCCCCCCTCAGCGCACAGCGATCAGCGTGTCGACGACGACCCCCCCCCCCTCAGCGCACAGCGATCAGCGTGTCGACGACGACCCCCCCCCCTGTACAGCGTACAGCGCACAGCGCACACAGTATGTCGACGACCCCCCCCCCCCTCAGCGCACAGCGATCAGCGTGTCGATGACGACCCCCCCCCCCCTGTACAGCGTACAGCGCACAGCGCACACAGTATGTCGACGACCCCCCCCCCCCTCCCCTCTCGAGAGTGACAGCTCTCACCCCGCCCCAAGAACAGGGTATCGACGACCCCCCCTCCCCTATCACTAAAGAAGAGTTAACCCCCCCTCCCCCCCTCCCTCCCCCCAAAACTCACTATATAAGTGAGTCGAGGAGATGCCATTTAACACACACACACAAACAAGATGAACTCGTCAGCAGATGCCATAGATGATCTGAGTCAATTCAAACCAAATGAGGCAGTGATAATTCGCACACCATTGAATGAAGAGAAAGCAAAGGTGGAGGCAGAGATGAAGTATGCCTTAGAGGAAACTTTGCATTTTCCGTCGTCTGTAACACCTGTGGAGGAGGAGCAGAAGAGGTACAATTACAGGGTGTGGAAGAAAGGCCACGGCATGATCACGCTAACAACTGAGTGCTTCAAGTGCTTCTGCTTGCTGGAGTATGATGGACAGTCGCATAATTGTCCAGTAAAGCATGATGCACCAAGGCATTATTGTTGTAAGACCTGCGGCGGACTGCTGCCATATAACTTTACAGCATTATTGCCAGGACCACAACCGTTGTTGGATTGTTGGTGGTGTGGAGCAGCGTTGAAAAACTTTAGATATTACAACATGCATCCGTTTAAATGTGCCAAGAGACCATTCACTATGAATCAGTTTTATCGCTACCAGTGCGATTGTGGTGAGCCGACGTGCTGGTAAAGCCCTGCGGAGAGTTTGACGTGGAAAAAATGGTGACTGAAAATCATTAGTATTTAACTTTAGTGGTTTAACTTTAGTATTTTTTTTTTAACGTTTAACTTTTAACTTTTAGTGTTTTAGTGTTTTTTAACGTTTAACTTTTAACTTAAGTGTTTTAGTGTTTTAGTGTTTTAATAGCATATTTCGAATGTATATATGAAAGCATATGAATATATGAATATATGAAATAGTTGTAAATAAAATGATTTTTTAAACTTCAAAGAGCTCTTTTCTCTCGCTGCCACGCTGTAGTTTAACTACAGTAACTTTCGTAGTCCGTCCGCGTATAAAAGGGGAGGGAGGGGAGAACATCAGAACAGTTGATGGCAGCAGCGGCAGCGGCAGCAGCGACAACAAGGATGGCTACGAAACAAGCAAGGTTGAAACGTGCTCGGGAAGAGCTTGTTCAGCAGATAGAAGTGAAGAGACAAAAGACGCTGGAAGATAGTATTATCAGACCTGATCCATTCCTTTGCTATGGATGTGTTAAGATATTTCCATCTATGGATGCGTTTGACACACATGTATGCAAAGAACCAAAGACAGTGCAAGTAGGGAGAGGGAGAAGAGTGAGTCTTGGTGAAAACGCGCAGGAAAGACGGTTTGAGCCTGAAGATGGATCGGATTTATTACTTGAAATGCGGCAACAAGAGAATCGGATTAAGGCACATTTACGAGAAACGTTAAATGATGGAATGAAATGGTACATTGTCGTACATGCACGCTTCAAGAAAATGACAGCGAATACTGAAGGGGTGATGGTAGAACAAGTGGATAATGCTTTTATCAGCAGTCGAACATATATAGCCTACAATCCAGGGGATATTGAGCAGGACTTGCCAGAAGCCTATAAAGAATTGTTTACCAAGTTTGATGAACATGAGCGACAAGGTTCTGGCTGGGTGTTGGATAACATCCTGTATATTGAAGTGCATACAGCTACATCAACACCTCTGGAAGCAAGCTGTTATATGGACCTGCCGAAGAAAGTGAAGAATACAGGAGGTGTGTTAAACATTAAGAATAAAGACAACAAGTGTTTCTTATGGTCGGTACTGGCTCACCTTCACCCTTCAACAGATGCAAACCCAGAGCGTGTGCATCGATACAAGCCATTTGAGAACGAATTAAAGGTGGAAGGCATGACATTTCCCACACCGATTACGGCCATTCCAAAGTTTGAAAAGGAGAATGATGTATCCATCAACGTGTTTGGATATGAACAGGATGTTGTTGTTCCGATACAACTGAGTCGAAACACCAGCGCCAACAGCGCTAACAGCGCTAACAGCGCCAACAGCACGAGAGAAATCAACTTACTTTTGATTAGCAATGGCAGGACAAGACATTACTGTCTCATCAAGAATTTTAGCAAACTGATGGCTTATCGATCAAAGCATAATGGAGGTGCATTTTATTGTTTCAACTGCCTTCACGGGTTTATACGACAAGATCTGTTAGACAAGCATCGCGAAGTGTGTGGCAAGCATGGAGCGCAACCTTTATCATTCCCCAAGGAACCGTTTATCAAGTTTAAGAATGTAGCCAAACAACAGCGAGCACCTTTTGTGATTTATGCAGACTTTGAATGTTTCACGCATAAGCATGAAGAAGGAGACAAGTACCAACATCATCGTCCAAACAGCTTCGCCTATGTGGTTGTGAGCCAGTATGACACACGTGCCCCAGTCGTGTATCGAGGAGACAATGCTGTGAAAGTCTTTTTAGACCATATGGTGAATGAGCGTGATCGTATTGTGCAGGGTTTACAGCAGCCAAAGAAGTTGGTCATGACTTGTGAAGACAAAGAGGATTTCAGGACTGCTGTGGATTGCTACATTTGTCATGAGCCTCTAGGAGCAGATTGTGTGAGAGATCATGACCATATCAATGGCAGATATCGCGGTGCTGCACATAGTGAATGCAATTTGCAATTCCAATTTCGAAAGGATCAGCAGGGTGTTAGAGATTCGTTTATCATCCCTGTCTTTTTCCACAATTTGCGAGGCTATGACAGCCATTTGATCATGGAGGAAATTGGCAAATTCAAAGATGAAACGCTTACGGTTATTCCCAACACCGTTGAGAAATATATTGCATTCACCATGAGCAATCTGAAATTTACAGACAGTTATCAGTTCATGGGTACTTCTCTACAGAAGTTGGTATCCAACCTGGCGGCAGAAGGGAAAGATACCTTTTATAACATGACCTCTCACATTCACGATAGCGACCAGCAAGAGTTACTGTTGAGAAAGGGAGTGTACCCCTACGATTACGTGGATGAGCCATCCAAGTTTGCCGAAACACAACTGCCGTCCAAGGATAAGTTTTACAGTCTGCTCAGTGAAGAAGGCATTAGCGATGAGGATTATGTGCATGCACAGAAGGTGTGAGAGACATTCCACTGCACTACATTTGGTGAATACCACGACTTATACCTGAAATCGGATGTATTGCTGTTGGCTGACGTGTTTGAAAATTTTCGTCAAGTGTGTCTTAACACGTATGAATTGGATCCTGCCCACTACTATACAGCGCCAGGACTGTCGTGGGATGCGATGTTAAAAGCGACAAAGGTGAAGTTGGAATTGATCAATGACATTGACATGTACCAAATGGTTGAACAAGGTCTACGTGGAGGAATATCTGTCATCACACACAAGTATGCGAAAGCAAATAACCCCTACGTAGCAGAGTATGACCCTATGCAACCAACCCATTACCTGATGTACCTCGACGCAAACAACTTGTACGGCTGGGCCATGTCACAAAGTATGCCAGAAAGTGGATTCATGTGGGTGAACGAGCCAGAATCCATTAACTTCATGGAAGTGGATGAAGAGGATGAGATTGGATACATTTTAGAGGTGGATTTGGAATATTCATATTCAATCCATGATGGTCATAATCACTACCCAGTAGCTCCAGAACGGAAATGTGTGAAGGTGGGAGAATTATCAGGGTATAGTCAGAAGCTACGGAAAGAGTTGAACATGAAAGATAAACCCAGTGAAAAGCTCATTCCCAACTTGTGTGACAAGAAGAACTATGTACTTCATTCTAGAAATTTACAGCAATATGTGTCACTGGGATTGAAAGTCACGAAGGTGCATCGGGCTATCATGTTTACACAGAGCAAATGGTTGGCGAAATACATCTCGTTGAACACGGAAAAGAGAAAGTTGGCTAAGAACCCGTTTGAGAAAGACTTTTTCAAATTGATGAACAACTCTGTATTTGGCAAAACCATGGAAAATGTGAGAAAGCGCATCAAAGTGGAACTCGTTCACCAGGAAAAGCGGTTCAAGAAACTTGTAGCCAAACCTTCATTCCACCAATTTAGAATTTTCAATGACGATTTGACCGCGGTACATTTACACAAAGTGGATTTGCTTCTGGATAAGCCCATTCAAGTCGGCTTCACCATTCTTGACCTCAGCAAAGTGCTCATGTTTGACTTTCATTACAACTACATCATGACCAAGTATCCTGACGCCAAGCTGTTGTTCAGTGACACCGACAGTCTATGTTATGACATAGAAACGGATGATATCTACAAGGATATGCAGGAAGATGCTGACTTGTTCGACACAAGTGACTATCCCCCCGATCATTTCTTGCATTCCACCGTGAACAAGAAAGTGCTTGGGAAAATGAAAGATGAGACGGCAGGTATCCCCATTGAAGAGTTTGTTGGACTTCGGCCGAAAATGTACAGTATGATGTATGGTGGGAAAGAAAAACGTACAGCCAAAGGGATTACTCATGCGTGTCAAAGACGTATGAAACATCAGCAATATAAAGACAGTTTGTTCAACCAAACGCAAATGATGGTGACAGGACACACCATTCGAAGTCATAACCACCAGATTTTCTCGGAGAAGTTGAGGAAAGTGGCTCTCTCCCCCTTTGATGATAAGCGATACGTGTTAAATGATGGCTATTCCACTTTGGCGCATGGGCATTACAAGGCAGCAGCGGCAGCAGCGGCAGCAACAGTATAAAAGGGGGGGATGACTTTCACCAAACTTCAGAGTGAGTTGAGGGTGAACATGAAGCGATCTGTGCCAACGGATATGGATACTCTAGCAGATACAGTGAAAGACTTGAACGTGAACAATTCCACCACCACCACCACTATCAAGAAATTAAAAGTGGAGACGACACCACCACCACCACAGTCGTGGGATGGAATGCTTTCTCTAGGCAATGGAAAGTATATCAAGATTATGAAACAAAGCGATGAAGGTGTGGTGAACATTCGGAAATACCTGAGAGATGAGGGGACTGGAAGGAACCGTCCGACGAAAAAGGGTATCTTGCTGACTATACCTGAATGGAAAATGCTGAAGAAGCAGGTGAAAGAAGTGGATAAAAGGCTTCGCAGACAAGACGACCAGTCATACCAAGGTAACAATCATGAATGCACTCATGTTAAACAATGGTGTTTACCTTACTGTCAATGAGAAGAATGAAGTGATGATGGGTTCTCAGAGAATTTCTGCTTATCGGTTTAAACCTGAAGTGTGGAAAGACTTTAAAACCATACCGCTTGAAGCTGGGTTTAAACGCAGACTTGAAAATAAACTGGAAGTGACGGTGGCTGAATATAATTCTAACATACGTGTGACATTCTGTAGAAATCTTTTACAGGATTATCCAGAGGATTATAAGGGAGTTGTGCCAGATACACCCTATGCACAGTTGATCTTCTTTGATATCAAGAACTGGCGCGCAGCCTTACGATTGCTCGAAGCGATACAGCATCCACTGTTTGACATCATCCGAGTATAAATACATGGACGCGATGGAAGACGACTATTTGATGGATTATGAACCCATGACCTATGGGTTCTCCTATCTGAGAAACTTATGTGATGACATTGTGCTACGGCATTTTGGACAGTATCTCGTCCTATCGCTTGAGGACCAATCCGTGTTGAAGGATCACCTAGACGAGTTGAGAATACCCGGCTTTTTCCTAGCAGTCTCAAATAAATTAGATGTGCGTGTGACTGAGAACGGTCTAGACGTGTTTGTACAATTTCGCCAATATGACGAGCTTACAGAAGACTGCGACATCATCACCCTCAGCACAGCGGAATGGAACGCGCTGTTACACGCATTGGATTGGGAAGAATCTTCTGCTTGAATTCAAAGAGGATGGAATACAACTCAAGCGGGGTACCAAATCCATTGAGGTGACACAGCCTATGCGGCTGATGCGGCTGATGCGGCTGATGGACATAGAAGAAGAAGGATATGAACTCAAACTGTCTGAACATGAAACTGTTAAAGTGATAAAGTTTGGTGATGTGTGTTATGTGAGCTTTCATAGCATTTACAAACGTGGGTGTAATGTCTATGATACCTATATTAATTTAAATTGCAATGAATGGCATGCATTGATCAATGTATTGAGAGAGAACTTGTAAAAAAAGTAGTTGGTAGATAAGAGGGGGAGAGTTTGGGAAAACACCAATAAACAAGACCAGTTTGAAACTTAGAGTTTTTTTTCCCAACATTTGAACAATTCTTCAACAACTTAACTACAGCTTAACTACACCATTAATAAAACAATGGTTTATAATGTCTATAGACAAAATCCTTTACAATAAAATCCCCATCCTTTCTTTTTAATATATTCACAATCTCAAACATACTCTGACCTCGAGCTCTATGCCATATATAATATACACAATAAAAACCACACGCCGATGATATCGGCGTTTGTAATGAGATGGAATTATACATATAGTCATTTCTTAAAAATGTTTCTAAACGCTCATCGAGAGGTAACAGTCCATAAGAGTCAAAGTATTCCACAGGGTCTTTGTCATAATACACTGCCACCCAATGCTCTCCTGGTTCATCATGATCGTCGGTGTTGATGACATAGGCACCGCGTTGTAAAGACGGTGGTAACTGGTCCATGGGAAACACACCTTGAAACAAGTCTTTGGTCGCGGCATCATGGCTCAGGATAGCTTCGATCTGCTTCGTGTTCATGACTGGTAGTCGAATTGGATGCTACGATTGGCACTGATCTCAATAATGTTGTCGAATTCAGCATAGACGATGACATTGATGGTAGGTTGCAAAGCCCTAGCAAAGTTCATTTCTAGCCGCAAATTTCCATGCTTGATCAGGGGAAAATGATCAGCTCCATCATAATCCGGTGTTAAGTCAAACGAAAATAAAGAATACCCTCTAGGCCAATCTTCCCTTTTTATAATGGAACTTTTCTCACCATTCAATCGATCAAACGATTTGTAAAGCGTTTCAAAAGCGTCCAGGTACTTGTTCTGTGGAATGTCAAGCTTGAGCGGTTTGGATAGGACTGGTTCACCATCCGTGTACAGTTGCATATAGTTCAGATCAAAATGTTTGAAATCATATGGATTCCTCAATACTGACCCACCAAAGGCTTCATTATAAACCAGCCCAATGACAATGCGATTTGGCAATTGACCCAAAAAGATGTTGTCTTTCACAAAAGACCGAAATCCTGCCGGAATGGCCAAGACTTTACATTCTTTTCTAGTGATGATGAGCTTGGCAGGACTTTTCAGCAATGCGTCTGTATGCCCTAGCTGAATCCCTGGACTCACCCTCACTTTGCGAATGGTTAAAAATGCCTCTTTCACTTCTACCTTATAGGTATTATCTACAGCCATCAATACATAATCATCTTTCTGTCTATGGAAACGCAACTTCAAACTGATGCCATTCGGAAGATAGCGATCCTGCTCAAACAAATCTATCCTCAAACCACCTGCGAGCATAAACTCACGGCTGAGACGCGTATGCAAATAACGATGATGCAACCCATTGTTTCCTTGCTCAGCTAGATCACCACCGTCGGCATTGACATGAAACCCGGATACATAGTGTTCATGATTAGGTCTTTTCACCTCATAACTATTCATCGACCCAGCAGTATCCTTGTACATGAGCCGCATAGAGCGCTCAGAATGGAGACTTTTTTCCGAATCATGGATGAGATGAGAGATAATGCTGGTATAGCCATGGGTGTTGTTACTATGCGAAACCAACCGATCATTCAGAAACAATTCAATATTAGACCATAACCCATTAAACACATCATTGATGCAAGAGACATTATCATCTGGGCCACACGCTGTTCCATCGGCCTTTACAATGCAGCATACAATATGAAGTTTGCTGTTCTTTAAATCCAGATATTCTTCTGTACTCGCAGGAATGTAGAATTCTATGGGAGCCCCCTCTCTAATGGTAGTCAGTGGTTGATAGTCGACATTATAACTTTTCTCTACAGCAGTTTGCGTCGGCGGTACGTGAAACCATTCCAATGGAGAAAGACTGCATTCGCACGAATGATTGTGAATGAGAGACATGATTTTAAAAGATATCTCTTTTATGCTTTTTTGATGTTATCCGTCTAGCTGTTTTTCGTCTTCTGGCACGTTTCGTCGGTTGCACTCTCTTTTTATGGACATCACCACCAAACACACGCTGTGCTACTCGACCCGTAACATCTTTCGCAACATTCTTTGCAGCCTTCTTAAGATGTGGCGCAACGATCTTAGCCCCAGCCTTAAGTAGTGGAATAGCTCTACGAGCCAATGATCCCAGTATTGAACCAATACCATCTCCATACTGAATTCGCGCTCCTTTGAATCCTGGTAATTCTCCACCCACTTGACGAAGAAAATGGTTGCGATATGCAGACGGATCGTGTGTGTAGGCTTTCATAATGCTTTTGGTCGAAAATGAAGTTTACAGATCACCTTTCCAGTTTGAAATGGAACAGTATGGCCTGTGTCATCCTTTATATTCATCTCTATCACGTCAAATTTGGATGTGTTTACAGGGACATAGTGCGGTTCGCCGTACGTTTTCATAACAATGTCGCCATCATGGCCTTGTATCCCAACAGAGCGTAGCGAAGGCACATAATAATCCCCAACAACTTGTGGTTCACAAATACTACAATACACATACAGTGTATAAAACCCCTGTTTCACATCGGCTTTATGGTCAGCTGTACACGTTTCAGTATACCAGTGATCTGGGATAAATCCTAAAATCTCAGCTAATCCAGTGGAGAAGGACATTTCAAAGCCATAATTTAGAAATAGAAACACACGTCGTCTAATTTTATCATACTTTAGCCGAATAGCGTCTTTAAGATCATCTTTCATAGAATTAGTCGCTTCTTCATTCACTGCCTGACATATCTCTGGTATGGATCTGTAGTAGCCATAAGGAATATTGATAGTGTCAAGAACAATATCTGTCAGCGGTTGTTGTCGATACTGAATAGAATAGTCCATGCCATGTCTCATCGTTGTCCATGTATGCGGATATTGAATTTCAGCTAAAGCCACTTCATATCTTCCATTCAGGTAGATGGTTCGAGGCATACGAATTTGATAATTCGAAGCCTTGTTGTTGGGATAATAGTTCATACTCGCATTGCTCGGCAAAGTAATGTAAAAGCTTGTCGACTCCATGGTAGGGAACCTCTCAAATGGTATGGGTGCGTCGTCGTCGTTGCCTATATACCTCAGGATAGCGCGCGCCATTCGACCAAGTATGTAAAGTCTCATCCTCTTTTACATCATCATCATCATCATCATCATCATGCTGATGGACTTCTCCTTCACAACACGCACTTGTGCATCGGATCTTCACAGGAATAGTCGAAATAGTCGGTTTCTCTTCCTGGCCACCACAACAACACCATAGCTCTTTCAACCATGTTAAAAATTTTCCCATCCTATCGGAAACTGTCTTTGCTGACGCTGGTTCATTTCTGTTGCAATGTCTTCACGAGTGGTCTTTTTACTAAACGTTGTTTTTGGAATATTAGCATCCACAATTTCCTGGATAAACGGATGCCAGCCATGGGGTGGTATGGTGCGTTCCTTTCTTCTTGTCGCTACCAATGCTTCTTTCATCAAATCAACCATGTTAGAATTTGTAATGACATCGCCCGTTTTCAACACAAGTTCATTCTTCTCTGTCCATGTCGTACCATGTTTCTTCAGGTCTGCTAAAAGTTGTTGTACTTTTCCATGATAGATCGGTTGAAAATGACTTAACACTAGCTTTTCTAGTGGTGGTGGTTTTAGCTGCCGCTGTTGTTGGGACTGACTTGTTCGTAGATGGCGGCCAAGGAGTTGAGACATTTCCATGGCCTTTTCACGCGTTCGTTTCCCACGTAAAAGTGTCTTGACTTTTGCTTTGATGTCGCCACCACCATGTTTCCCCTTCTTTTCCAATAACAATTTGTATTCATGTTCAGAAATGAGAACCATTTTCATAGCATGCTTCATTTTAACAGCAGCTTAGCTAACAAGGGCAATGCAAATCTAGCAATCACTCCAATGAATCCTCCTTTCTGATTCACCAACTTCTTTTTTCGTCGAAGGGATATCTTCTTATCTGCCAGAGTACGTAGGGTATGACGCTCACGCTGGAATACCTTATACCGTTTTGAGCTTAAGGGTAAATGTCCTCGCAATATATTCAAACAAATTTCAAACAAGCTCGTTAATTCCTCCTTCGTAGCTTGCTGTAGCAAGGATTTACGCCGTCTAGGCCCACTGCGTGCAAGCAAATGAAGGAAAGGCTGGTTCGTTCGAATGCGTTTAGACATCTTGACTGCGAATGGTTAAATGACTTGGTTCTTGGTCGTACACGGCTTTATCAATATATATATAATGGGTATCTTTTGGTAAAATGCCTGTACGAATACGCAGTTGATCATTCGTCTTCGGCTTCAAGTCAATGAACAAATAACCATGGGGTTTGCTGGTAGCATCTTGATAGGCTTCTATGAGAAATTGAGATCTTCCAGGATACATTTGCCGCGCCAATGTACTGACTTTCTGACTGTCTCTCGGATTTTTAAACAGAATGATATAATGGGTATTCAAACTAATATTTCGCATCTCTTTCCCATGATGGAATAAATTATGCACAATAAAGATGATACTTAGATTTTGATGACTGCTACCCACACTAAAAAGACGTGTCATACGCTCATCGCTATGGCATCTGGTCATTAAGTCATCAATGATGAGTAGGTTTGGTTTTTTCGGGTTAAAGCGCTCTTCAATGTCATCTGGGATGCCTTGGTAAAATGTCACACCCTTCATTCCCTTGTACAAAGGCTGATCTGCTGCATAGAGCCATAAAATGCTTTTCGGAGAGGGGTGAATCAACTTTTGTTCTAAAATTTCCTTCACCAGAGACGTTTTGCCACTGCCTGTAGGCCCAGAGACCAAGCATGTAAAGGGATGCTTCATCTTTGAATGTCTGTTTCTTTCACCCAACTGTTAAACTTGCTTGGCCAACCTAACCACTTGACAAGTAATTCTTTCACACCTCCTCGCCTTTTACGGGTTTTCAAGACTTTTTCAATTCTGTAGACAGATTCAATATCTTTGGTCACTTTCTGCAGTTCCTCCTCATAGAAATGCCCATCAATATCTTCGTCTAAAAAGTCTTTCACACGATACAAATGGATTCCTTGCTTCTTACACCGATGTGTGACTATAAAGACTTCTTGCGTCCATTTGATGTGATAATCCCGTTGAAACACATATTTAATGTGGGAAATGCGAACATGATCGCCAATGTTCAATTTATACTTCTTCTTCTTCTTCTTCGGTTTCAATTTGAGTTTGTCGACATACATATACTTCCACACTTTCGATTCGTTGTCTTTACGAATCTCGGCAGGAGCATACTTATTCGGAAGGGAGCCATTAGGCCTATGGTTGTAATTGTACACCAAGTCTGGAAGGATGTCTACGTAACGGTAAGTTTGATTATGTAGGAAATACCGATACATCATCCCCTTTAGAGTACGAATGACTCTCTCAGCAAAGTTGGCTTTGGTTTCATTCTTTGTGGTATAAGCATGAATGCCCTCCTTCTTCAAAAATGCTTTGACCCATCTGTTTTTAAATTCCGTTCCTTTATCAGACCTTAGAGTGCGTGGTCTTCGGCGCGTGTCATGAAAAATCTTTTGAAAAGCTTGTATGACGCTGGTATGTGATTTATTAGGTAGTGGCTGCACCCACACATATTTGGAAAACACATCAATGACAATGAGTAAAAAGCGTGTGCCATCATTATAGGGAGCTATGTTTCCCATATCAGCCAAATCCACATCCCACATGTCATCAATGCCCCGTGTAATCACACGTTGTCTTTTGAACCTGTATTTGACAGGTTGGAGTAAACTGAATGCGTCTTGATCCTGTAGCCATTTCTTCACTTGCGACTGTGTCACTGGTTGATCATGCTTTCTTAAGATGTGATACAGTTTGTAAGGACCAGCAAATGCCCCGGGCTGTCCAGGTTTGAAGTATATATTCGTCAAGTAGTCTTTCCACGTCGACATGGTCACACCGAATGAAAAGCAACAACACGAGCAGCAGCACTTGACGTCTCGAGTGAAAGACTCCTCAGCACTTAGATGTAATCAAAAAGGAGGAATGGGGGGGGGGGGTGGTGGAGAGGCAGTAGATATGTGAAGTTTTTTTTTTTTTTTAACGAGGTCGTCTCGTGGGGTAAACACGGTTTTATCACGACATGAGGCCAAACACCAAAAAATCCACCTTCTCAACAAAAACAGCTTTATTATTTAACTCAACCAACATCGCTTAACTCACAAGTTTTTACAAATCAAGTATAGATACAATGGTGTGAATCACTGGAGACCATTGGTCTTCAATGAATACTAGCCAATGACTGAGTTCATCGAGTGTAATTGGATCTACACCATATTTCTCACAACGCTGATTTGCATTCTCTAACACTTTATCTAAATGAATATAATATTTAGCTTCATTCCAATATGTATAGACACATGCAAAATAACAAGTATGTTCTGAACACTCTTCATGTTGGCAAGCAGGACATACTAACCATGCAAACTTTTTTACAGCGGATAACATTTCTTCACAATAAGCTTTTTGCACAATATATTGTCTCAGTGTCATATCTGCCATGTCTGTATACTCTTGAGAGCTTCACTCTTTACGCTGTCAAGTTCATAGGTTCACAAAAAACACGTCTCCACACCAGGACTGGTGAGCGGACTGGTGAGCGGCGGCGGCGGCGACGACGACGGCAAGTAAGATGATGTTGGAGGCACAGTCTCTTTTATACCCCCCCCCCCCGTCACACACAACTGTTCTAACAACTTTCCCATGATATTCTGACCAGAATATCCACGAGATGACACATGTTTCACACCAGCTCCCCACCAAGGATCATAGGTGGCTTCCACTAAAGTCTTGTCTTTGCAGTCTTTTAACTTGTTGCGAAACGATGCACACTGATTCCATTTGACTTGTAACACCTCTTGCATTTTGCTTCTCTTCACTGTATGCCATAAAGGACATGGCTTTATCACTTGGGCGATACGTTTTGCTTCATAGCCATTTCTGGATAACACAATAGCTGAAGCAATATCCGGACGGTGATGAAACACGGCTTTCTCATATTGATACAACGCTTCACTCGAGTTGAATGTATGTCCATACTTTTCAAGGCGTGCTGGAAACATGTTGGAAAGAACATCCTTGTGACCGCTAAATAGTACACGATTCTCCATGGCGACTTTGGTTTATTCTAACATGCCTTCTTCCTGCAATACAATATGTTTGAATATATCTGCTACCTCTTCTATCATTTTCTTTCTTTGTTCACGTTGAAACCACTCACATACAATTAAATTTGCTAGAAAGAAAAACATTGTTAGCTGTTGCTGTTAGTGTTGTTGGTTGTTAAAAGGGTTTGGCTTACCTGACAAAGCTGACAAGGCTGCTCAGTTTCCTCTTCTTCTTGTAGTCCACAGCAATCTCTCAAATAGTCCACCACGGTGAAATATGCTTCCACGTCAGTGCGAGCAGAATAGAGGGCAGCATCAAAGTCAAAGTCAGGATCTTCTTCTACTCCAATTCTGTCACATTCTCCAAGAAATCGTGAATGTAGTTCAATCACATCAAGACTGTGATGTACAACATCCCAATAAGCGTCCAAGTGATAAAGCTGATAGTCTGGAGTGCCGCAGCAAGCCAGTTTAGCAATCATCAAGTCAACATAAGCTTTTCTAAAACATGCGTCCATCTTGTTTGCTGTGCGTGTGCGTGTGAGGGCTTCTACTGTGCTTCACACACCTTAAGTACTCCACACTTGCCGCAGAAGTTGCTTGGTTCACACATCTGACAATTGTACTTGTGGCAGTGACAATAATAATCCTCCATATATCCGCAAGCACCGCAATAGTCACAGGCAAGTCCAAGTTGATTTTGTACATTCATATTCTCCAACCGAACTTCAGCCAGTCTTTTCTTGGATAACTTTGACACCTTCATCCGATCATCCTTTTGCAACTTGATGATCGTTTTCTTGCCATGGCATTCCGTACACGGTTCACCCGATAAGGCGGAGTCGATGTGATCCATCTCCTGAAGCAGTGCCTCCCATTCACCATCATTCATGTTGATGTGATGTGTGTATTCTTTCCCTTCAAACCGTGATGTACGCACGAAGCTCACATAGCGCATGTCCAAGTATGAAATGACTTCAAGCCACTTTGTTTCCGTTAAGTACAGTTTAAAGCCAATGTCGCGGCATTTTTTCACGTTCTGACACACAATCTTCCACAAAGATGGGGAATAAGCACACCATCTCTCTCCACGTTTGATGCGTAGAAATGGTCCATATTGTCCATGCTCCACAGTAATGGTTAAGTTAGCACTAATTTTAAAACTGCTGCTGCTGCTGCTGCTGCTTGTCTTGTTCTCCATGACTGCTGCACTACTGTACTGATGAAGTCCACACACCCCCCTTTTATACCCAACCATCCGCTGAGTCAAGCTTTTCAAACTGCTTGCAAAGCTTTGAATTCACTTCCACTCGTCCATGGTTGAATCGAACAAGGTCGGATACATTCGTCATCAATGAAACATTATCATCATAAAAAAAATGATTCTTGCAGCTACACTTAACATGAGCTCCTCTGCCCAAATTGTATTCGCATGGATAAATGCTGAATCAATGTCATAAGCTGATAGTATATGTAAATCTTCACATTCACGTAGAAACGAGTGGATGAAACAATCACTTGGAATGGTCTTTCCAACAGCTTCCCAATGCTGATGCAAATTCTTCACTTGCTCCGTCCATTCCGATTCAAAAGCAGGAAGCTTTGAAAACATCCAGTCAGCATAATTCACTTTGAAGACATCATCCATGGTCTCTGCACATCTGTGAAATGACATTACGGTGAAGGATTGTAGACTTTGTGATCCGCTGCCGCTGCTGCCGCTGCTGCCGCTGCTGCCGCTGCCGCCGCCCCCCTTTTATACCTTTTACATGTAAGTTTTCATGAGATGCTTGTAAAATCGCGGAGTCATCTCATTGACACCATCCAGAAAGGCTGTTGGTAAACCACCTGTTAAAGATTGTCTCATGACAATCACTAAAAAGTCTCCTGAGGTCCGATGCCCTAGTATCCATTGAAACAGCATTAGCATGTTGAAATGTCCTTTTTCATAGAGGTAGGCCATCATATCATACACCTGAATGCGTTCTTCAAGGTATTTGAAACCATGCAGCATGACCTTTGCACATTTGGAATCGCGACCCTCATTCACACACTTCGGCTCTGGCAAACACAACGCCTTAAACTGCTCCTCATGAAAGAGTCTAAACAGTTGAGTGAAACGCCGAGTCATGGCTTCGGTGATCTTTGGCTCTGACGCCGGAACATCCTCGTGGGTTCCTTCTAGCATGAACATGAGCATCATGACAGGGCTCATTTCTTCCATTAGGTACGCGTACGTATGCTTGTTGAAAAAGCCTTCTTCACATAAACGCCATAAAATGTTGCTATCAATCAGAGGAAGCACGGCTTGAAAGTTTCTTTTCAACAGCGACACATCTTTCTCAGTCACAAGGATGGTCTTACTCGATTCAAATTTCAAATGCTTGCCTTCTTCATCATCACTTAACACTTCTCCCTCCTCGGGCTCGCTAGCGCTGGACTCGTCGTCGTCGTCGTCGTCGCTCACTTCTTTCTTAAGTTGCTTCAAATGAGCATCTAACTTTGTGCTGCGGTGTGTGTTTCGACCATTGACAAGTGCATGTGCAACCCAGATTGGGTAGTCGGGGCCCTCAGGATCTGGCATGTCTTGCTCCATTCCTTGCTGTATCCCTTGCTGCACTGGAAGTATATCTAACGGAGCAGTAGTAGTGGCACCTAACGCTTCCTTATCATCTAGCATTGGCTGTACTGTGCCGTCTAATGGAATGTCTAACAGTTCCTCCAAGTCTTTTTCAGCCTCTGTCATGTGCTCAAGGAATGCATCTATCTCTTCCACTGGTAATACTGGCATGACATCAAAAGTATACCCAAACAAATCGTCCATGTTGATAGTTGGAAAAAGAGGAGGTGTATTCAGCAGCGCTTCCATGATTTTTTGACTACAACTCGACATCAGACCCTTATATATGAGTTTTGGGGGAGGGAGGGGGGAGGGGGGGTTAACTCTTCTTTAGTGGTAGGGGAGGGGAGGGGAGGGGGGAGGGGGTGGGTGGTCGTTTTTTTTTTCTACACTTCAGCGCGGAAGTCACCGCTAAAGCCACCGCTAAAGTCACCGCTAAAGCCATCGTTAATGGTTTTTAATCACGCTAACAACTGCATAAATGATGGCATTTCGTTTACATAACCATTCATTTCGTCAAGATAAATGTGTGAAAAATGCTTTTAAAACCCCCCTCACATAAGTTTCTTTTTGTTTGGGAAATGATTTTTGCCTCTTCTTTCGTGGTAGGGGGGGGGGGTCGTCGTCGACACGCTGATCGCTGTGCGCTGAGGGGGGATGTCGTCGTCGACACCCTGATCGCTGTGCGCTGAGGGGGGGGGGGGGGTCGTCGTCGACACGCTGATCGCTGTGCGCTGAGGGGGGGGGGTCGTCGTCGACACGCTGATCGCTGTGCGCTGAGGGGGGGGGGGGGGTCGTCGTCGACACGCTGTGGGCTGAGCGCGCTGTGGGAGGGGGGTGTGGTCTGACGTCGATCGGCTGCAGAGTACATAATACCCTCCGCGCCTCTCCAACTTTTACCATCATCATCATGGAGCTCTCTTTCCATTTGCATTGCGAGAAGCGTATTAAATCAGTTGATAAGTGTGAATTTGAACCACAGCGCCTGCGGGAAACAACGTACAGAAAACACTTTGCACAGATGCTGCCTGACCCGAAGAATATTGAAGTGGTTAGCATACCGGTTACATTTAACCGCAGCATCACGATGGGAAAGCGGATCGAAAACATTGAGGATGGCAAATTCAACCACGCATACATGAGGACGTATATGCTGGGAGAACAGATACCAACTACCATCGAGGAGGAAGAATACCCGGAATGGGCAGAGTACTTCCTGAGACGCGATTTTGCGACCTGCCCCGGATGCAATGTGTTTATGTTATATGACAAGAGTATAGCTCTGGAGTGTGGACACACAGCTTGCCTCCATTGCTCTCTGATGGCAGCTTTTCTAGAAGCTATTGAAGGCCACTACACCATGAATTGCCTGACCTGTGGAATCAACTCTGACATTTTCCTGTTTGGCTCTCAACAGATGGTACAATGTGGCAGGGAGACTCGTGATATCATCAAGTACAAGTGAAATAAACACACGTAAAACAATGCGGAGTGTGGAAAAAACAATGGTGACTGAAAATCATTAGTATTTAACTTTAGTGGTTTAACTTTAGTGTTTTTTTAACGTTTAACTTTTAACTTTTAGTGTTTTAGTGTTTTTTTTTTAACGTTTAACTTTTAACTTTAGTGTTTTAGTGTTTTAGTGTTTTAATAGCATATTTCGAAAGCATATGAATATATGAATATACGAATATGAAATAGTTGTAAATAAAATGATTTTTTTTTTAAACTTCAAAGAGCTCTTTTCTCTCGCTGCCACGCTGTAGTTTAACTACAGTAACTTTCGTAGTCCGTCCGCGTATAAAAGGGGAGGGGAGAACATCAGAACAGTTGATGGTAGCAGCAGCGAATGTGTGGGATATGCTTTAAAAAAAAAAAACTTTTAAAAAAAAAAAACCGTCTCCCCGCCTTTCTTTCAAGGCGTGGCAACGTTTCACCGGAAACACCTTTCTTTCACTCGCAATCCTTCCAACTGCATCAAATGACGTTTTCTTTCGTCATCCACTTTCGCACACAAAAAGTGCAGTGGCTCTCTCATCCACTTTTCCGTTGCTATGCAGTGGCTCTCTCATCCACTTTTTGGTATCCATGCAGTGGCTCTCTCATCCACTTTTTGGTATCCATGCAGTGGCTCTCTCATCCACTTTTTGGTATCCATGCAGTGGCTCTCTCATTATATAACTACTTCTATGCGTATGTTGGTTTGGTGTATATCACCTCTATGCGTATGTTGGTTTGGTGTATATCACCTCTATGTGGGTGTTGGTTTGGTGTATATCACCTCTATGCGGATGTTGGCTTGGTGTATATCACCTCTATGCGGATTTTGGCTTGGTGTATATCACCTCTATGCGGATGTTGGTTATATACACCTCTATGCGGATGTTGGTTTGGTGTATATCACCTCTATGCGTATGTTGGTTTGGTGTATATCACCTCTATGTGGGTGTTGGTTTGGTGTATATCACCTCTATGCGGATGTTGGCTTGGTGTATATCACCTCTATGCGGATTTTGGCTTGGTGTATATCACCTCTATGCGGATGTTGGTTATATACACCTCTATGCGGATGTTGGTTTGGTGTATATCACCTCTATGCGGATGTTGGTTTGGTGTATACCACCTCTATGCGGATGTTGGTTTGGTGTATATCACCTCTATGCGTATGTTGGTTTGGTGTATATCACCTCTATGTGGGTGTTGGTTTGGTGTATATCACCTCTATGTGGATGTTGGCTTGGTGTATATCACCTCTATGCGGATTTTGGCTTGGTGTATATCACCTCTATGCGGATGTTGGTTATATACACCTCTATGCGGATGTTGGTTTGGTGTATATCACCTCTATGCGGATGTTGGTTTGGTGTATACCACCTCTATGCGGATGTTGGTTTGGTGTATATCACCTCTATGCGGATGTTGGCTTGGTGTATATCATCTCTATGCGGATGTTGGCTTGGTGTATATCACCTCTATGCGGATGTTGGTTTGGTGTATATCACCTCTATGCGGATGTTGGTTTGGTGTATACCACCTCTATGCGGATGTTGGTTTGGTGTATATCACCTCTATGCGTATGTTGGTTTGGTGTATACCACCTCTATGCGGATGTTGGCTTGGTGTATATCACCTCTATGCGGATGTTGGCTTGGTGTATATCACCTCTATGCGGATGTTGGTTTGGTGTATATCACCTCTATGCGGATGTTGGTTTGGTGTATACCACCTCTATGTATGACACTGAAATGCGCCGCAGTGGTGGCAACTTACTCACACCTTATTACCAAAAGCTTTCAGAAATAAACTATTCATTTTTTAACAACTCCTACAATTTCTAAACAAAAAAACCTCGGAGTTCATGGGGTTCAGTATCTTTTAACAGCAGTTATCCTGCAGTATTTCTCTCTTTTTAATTCTCTCTCTCCCTCTCTCTCTCTCTCTATCTCTCTCTCTCTCTCTCTCTCTCTCTATCTCTATCTATCTCTCTCTCTGTCTATCTATCTCTCTATCTATCTATATATCTCTCTCTTTTCTCTGTTTATTTGTCTGACTTGCTTCCTCTTTCTCTGTGTCTCTGTCTCTGTCTGTCTGTCTGTCTGTCTGTCTTTCTCCCAACCTCTCTCTCTCTCTCTCTCTCTCTCTCTCTCTCTCTCTCTCTCTCTCTCTCCCTCCCTCTCTCATATTTATCCTTTTATAGATCATTGGCAGTGCATCATTAAATGACCTTTCCGTGACAACCAACACGAAAAAAAAAAACGAGGAAAAAAGCTCTAACGACCCATTTCAATGAGATTATAAGAGATAAAACAAGTCACCTAATGAAAAGTGACAGTTTGCGGTTCCCGCTCATTGGCGCGCACGAATCGCAAGTTTGCTAAGCGAATTGGATAATTGACGTACTTAATGACATCGGCTGCTTGGGATTGGGGTTTGGGGTTTGGGGGTGGGGTGGGGGGAAGGAGGTAGGAAGGTAGGAAGACCGAAAAGAAGCTTATCATTTCATTCCATAAATTAGACATTGATGGTTTTATAAAAAAAATAATCAATTATTAAAAACTAAAATAAAATCTTTATCAAATTTGTAAAGCGGTTCAGTTTTATTGTCCGCTATTTATTTATTGCATTAATCAGCTGTCTTCTCAAATGTCATTTGATTAAAACATAGCGGCCCTTCAGTTTTACAGGGCGTTGCTATGACATTTCTACGTTGCTATGACATGTCGTCTAAATTTCTTTCACAATGTTTGAAGTAGATGAAAGTAGTAAAATAATGTTGGTCTGAGGACTTGTTGTCATTTCGATCAGACTGCTTTGATCATTAAAAAGCATGATGATTCTCGACAAATACACAACTCACATTCGTAAACACCAGCACCGCCCACCCAAACTCGCATCACAACTTGGCGATATAATATAAGTGTGACTTGTGTTAATGCGTCTATATTTGAGACTAGCAAAAAGTAATCGCAAATATTTGCCGATAACTTAATTGAAACTATTTTAGCAAATTAACAACCCCTTTTTACTAAAAAAAAGAAAGAAAGAAAGAAAGAAAGAAAGAAAGAAAAAAGAAAGAAAAAAGAAAGAAAGAAAGAAAGAAAGAAAGAAAAAAGAAAGAAAGAAAGAAAAAAGAAAGAAAGAAAGAAAGAAAGAAAGAATTTTTTATTAAGTTCCGGAATCAGGTTGGCTTGTAGGCTACTCCTTGAACAATGACCTTCTCGTTTTGTCTATATATTTTTCGATCCCGATCTTCAAGATCAAGGTCAGGGACCGGAAAAGTTCATTTGATAGAAATGAAAAAGTTGGGGTGAAGACTACCCTGAAAATATAACCACAATATAACCACAATATAACCACGGTTCTGCAGTCTTAATTTATACAAGCCGTGACGTGAAAAAAAGCTTTTGATATTCATGTCTGAGTTTTTTTTAAGAACTTTCGTGAAATTCGACGCATAATTTGATTATATTCACACTGATGGGAGCTCACACAATTCGTTACACAGGTGGCGGCGTAATAAATGCTGAGTGTATTTCATTCTCCGTTATATAGTTTTTTTTCATTTTAGTGTTGCATATTTTTTAACTTAATTACATTTGCTTTGCATTTCAACCAATATTCACCGGTGTTAAAAATAAAGGTAAAAAACGAAACCTGTCGCAATGGAGAAAAACCAGATATTAATCGAATGATTCAAAGTGACATTTTTTTACAAAAAAAGCTTTAAGAACTTCTCGCATAATGCCTCATACGATACATGTGATGCAACAATTCTAAACCAGCCATTAGTAAAGGTCATATTGCTGTGTTTTTTGGGGTTTTTTTTTGCATCAGAAATTTCGGATGGCACCGACGTCCCGAATGGTAGCGCAGGCCAGATGGTACACCTGCCGAATGGTACCACATGCCGAATGGTACCGCCTGCCGGATGGTACCTCCTGCCGAATGGTACCACTTCACGATCTCGTAAAAAGCGCCATCTCAGCGTATTGTCACGTGCGGTCCTATTTCGAAGTAGAACTATATTTCGATTCCCAAAGAGACGCTTAAAAATATGTGGTTGTTCCTATAAATAACCACAAGCATGTGGCTGTTCCTATAAATAACCACAAGCATGTGCCTGTCCCTATAAACAACCACATGCATGTGCCTGTCCCTATAAACAACAGCAAGCATGTGGTTGTTCCTATAAATAACCACAAGCATGTGCCTGTCCCTATAAACAACCACATGCATGTGGTTGTTCCTATAAATTGTCTGTGTTATCAGCCTCTTCTCGCTAAACAGCACACGTCCGATTAACGTCAAAAAGGTGTCGAAAAATGCCTGAACTGAACGTCAGGCGCTACCATATAAAACGTGTAGATATCGGAGAACGGGGACTTGTAGCCGTACGAATGTTAGACGTTCTGGCGAAAAATCGTCGGACTGCGTGAAAACTGCGACAAACATCCGAAAATTTGTATCTAAGAAGTCAAAAAATTCTATAAACATAGAAAACAAGGATCCTGGGGGAGGGCACTCACGTACTAATTTGGTTACATCACAGTTACCAAATGGTTACCATGCATGTTTATGACCCGGGGCGGGGGGGGGGCACTCGCGTACCAAATGGTTACCATGTGTGTCCATGACCCGGGGGGACACTTACGTACCAAATGGTTACCATGCGTGCCCATATATCGGGGGGGGGGGGGGGGGGCACTCACGTAACAAATGTTTACCATGCGTCTCCATGACTTTTTAAAATAACCCTTAAAAACTTTTTTAACCAAA
The DNA here is from genome assembly GCA_949752745.1 of Protula sp. h YS-2021. Lineage (NCBI taxonomy): Eukaryota > Metazoa > Annelida > Polychaeta > Sabellida > Serpulidae > Protula > Protula sp. h YS-2021. The sequence goes on from OX457028.1 coordinate 82,911,670, forward strand.
TGAGGAGCACAGTTCCGAAAGAACATCTCCTTTTTGTCTGAACGCATTACACTGAGTGAAAGTCAAACTTACAAACTTACGTTTTACTTAGAATTCCTCGCGGGCAGTGTCTGGCCATATTATGATAGAAACTGTAAACTAAAGCGATCAGCCAGATGATTGCTCATGAGCCGGCCCGTTAAACTCTTGCAACCTCAACCTGCACAGGTGTGCGTGGAACGAGATGTGCGTGGAACGAGATGTGCTTGGAACGAGATGTGCTTGGAACGAAATGTGCGTGGAACGAGATGTGCTTGGAACGAGATGTGCGTAGAACGAGATGTGCATGGAACGAGATGTGCTTGGAACGAGATGTACTTGGAACGAGATGTGCTTGGATGAGATGTACTTGGAACGAGATGTGCTTGGAACGAGATGTGCATGGAACGAGATGTGCTTGGAACGAGATGTACTTGGAACGAGATGTGCTTGGATGAGATGTACTTGGAACGAGATGTGCTTGGAACGAGATGTGCGTGGAACGAGATATGCGTGGAATGAGATGTGCTTGGAACGAGATGTGCTTGGAACGAGATGTGCGTGGAACGAAATGTGCATGGAATGAGATGTGCGTGGAACGAGATGTTCGTGGAACAGGATGTGCGTGGAACGAGATGTGCTTGGAGCGAGATGTGCTTGGAACGAGATGTGCTTGGATGAGATTTGCATGAAACGAGATGTGCGTGGAACGAGATGTGCGTGTTACGAGATGTGCTTAGAACGAGATGTGCGTGGAACGAGATGTGCGTGGAACGAGATGTTCGTGGAACAGGATGTGCGTGGAACGAGACGTGCTTGGATGAGATGTACTTGGAACGAGATGTGCTTGGAACGAGATGTGCGTGGAACGAGATGTGCGTGTTACGAGATGTGCTTAGAACGAGATGTGCGTGGAACGAGATGTGCGTGGAACGAGATGTTCGTGGAACAGGATGTGCGTGGAACGAGATGTGCTTGGAGCGAGATGTGCTTCCCGAACACTCACGTAACGTCTAAAATACATCTATACTAGATCGGCAATATCGGCAACTTCGTCGGCCGATGTATCGGTTGCACATAGGATTAACTATGGCCCGACGCATAATAGATATAGCGGCTTCGTACATCGGATATACATCGGGCCGATATATCTTTAATACGTCGGGCCACCGTCGGAAATATCCCTAAACTCTTCGACGTCGGATACCAACCGTCGGCTATACGTCGGTTATACGTTTATATTCCGATGCATTTCCGACGAACTTCCGATGATTTTTATACGTAAAAAAATTGTTTCCAACCTTAACTGACCCATTGAACCTTTACCAACCATTCATGATTCACATATTCATACATTCACCATAGCATATCTATATATTGCAACTGAACACTAGTACTTACTTGGGTTTGAACCGGGGACCTCTTGCATCCTGGGCGCGGAACATACCTCTACTCCACGGCGGCTGGGGCTAGTTTATTGAGGCAAATGATAATTTTCAAGTATATTCATCATGCACCACTATTGATTCTTCATAATGTCCCCTACAAAACGTCAATCGATAAATTTCCGACGCCGAATAAGCATCGGAAAATATGCGTTTTATAGACGTATAAAAAATACGTATAAAATACGATTGCAATATCGGCATCTTTTTTCCGATGTATTTCCGACGTCGTTTATACATAGGAAAATATGCGTTTTATAGACGTTTAAAAAAAATACGTATAATATGCGTTGGCAATATCGGCATCTTTTTTCCGACGCTGTCGAATATGTGGAGCACTCGTACACAACGCAATATATATATATATATATATATATATATATATATATATATATATATATATATATATATATATATATATATATATATATAATATATATATATATATATATATATATATATATATATATATATATATATATATATATATATATATATATATAGTTTTCATTTCAAGTTATGCGTGAAATACACAAATTTAGAGATCCATTAGAAATCGGTATATTTCCGACGTTTCGTCGACAAATATAAGTAGGGTGAAAACGCCGGTTCCACCGCACTTTGTGACGTCATACTGTCTGGAAGTGACGTCATCATGTCTGGACCGGAAGTGTTGTCTGAACCGGAAGTGTTGTCTGGACCGGAAGTGCTGTCTGGACCGGAAGTGCTGTCTGGAGCGGAAGTCATGATAAGCGTTAGGATAGGCGCGGCCATCCATGACGTGATAATGACGTCATGATGACGTCATACTGTCTGGAGCGAAAGTCTGGAGCGAAAGTCTGGAGCGAAAGTTGCTTGATAGTGTTGGCCGAGTCAATCATCATGAAGCCAACGAACTCCACCTGTCAATCAGTGTAACCATGGCAACAGACCCTAAAAAGCCAGGACCCCCCCCCCTCGAAATTGTGATTTTTGCATATTTATCCGTTTCAGACGATTCTGAACATTTTTCATTTTTTGGGTCGACCGACCCCCCCTCCCCCCCCTCGAAATTGTAATTTTTGCATATTTATCCGTTTCAGACGATTCTGAACATTTTTCATTTTTTGGGTCGACCGACCCCCCCCCCCCCCCCCACCCTCGAAATTGTGATTTTTGCATATTTATCCGTTTCAGACGATTCTGAACATTTTTCATTTTTTGGGTCGACCGACCCCCCCCCCCCCCTCGAAATTGTAATTTTTGCATATTTATCCGTTTCAGACGATTCTGAACATTTTTCATTTTTTGGGTCGACCGACCCCCCCCCCCTCGAAATTGTGATTTTTGCATATTTATCCGTTTCAGACGATTCTGAACATATACACAACTAAAATTCTGCTGAGTCAGCAATTTTAACAATTTTGAGCAAGTTTGAAAAGTTACACACCATATTTTGATTACATGGAAGTAGCATAAAAGCATGAGTGAAACATATATGTGATACATTCTGCTGAGTCAACAATTTTTGAACGAGTATTGAATAAGTTTGAACAAGTTACACACCAGATACCATCAAAGTTTTATAAAAGGAAGAGTGACGAGAAAATACTTCACAATGTCGGCATTACTTCTTGACAGATGTATGACTATGGATGACGTCTTCAAAGTGAACTATATTAACTATGTGTTTTCAAAGCTTCCTGCTTTTGAATCGGATTGGATGCTGCAAGTGAAGAATTTGCATATGCATTGGGAAGCTGTGGGAAAGGCTATTCCAAGAGATCGTTTCATCCGCTCGTTTCTACATGAATGTGAAGAACTGCATTTACTATCAACTTACAACATTGATTTAGCATTTATCAACGCGAATACAATTTGGGCAACTGACCTCATGTTAGTTGTAGCTACTAGAATTATTCTACATTATGATGATGATGTTCCAAATAATGTATCAGACCTTGTTCGATTCAACCATGGACGAGTTGAAGTGAACTCAAAAGTTTGCAAGTTCTTTGAAAAGAAAGCTGACTCAGCAGATAGTTGGGTATAAAAGGGAGTGAACTCAGCAGAGTGAAGTCATTTCTCAGCAGACAGTTGGAGGGAGTGGATCATCAATACATTGTTGCAGCCATGGAGAACAAGACAAGCAACGCAACGCAGCGCAGCAGCAGCTTTAAAATTAGTGCTAACTTAACCATTACTGTGGAGTATGGAGAATATGGGCCATTTCTACGCATCACACGTGGAGAGAGATGGTGTGCTTATTCACCATCTTTGTGGAAGATTGTGTGCCAGAGCTTGAAAAATTTACGAGACATTGGCTTCAAACTATACTTAACGCAAACGAAGTGGCTTGAAGTCATTTCATACTTGGATATGCGCTATGTGAGTTTTGTGCGCACGTCACGGTTTGAAGGGAAAGAATACACACATCACATCAACATGAATGATGGTGAATGGGAGACACTGCTTCAGGAGATGGACAACATCAACTCAGCCCTATCACCATGTGAGGAATGTCATGACAAGAAAACAATCATCAAGCTGCAAAAGGATGGTCGGATGAAGGTGTCAAAGCTATTCAAGAAAAGGCTGACTGAAGTTCAGTTGGAGAACATGAACGTGCAAAATCAACTTGGACTTACCTGCGACTATTGCGGTGCTTGTGGATATGTGGAAGATTATCATTGCCACTGCCACAAGTATAATTGCAAGTTGTGTGAACCAAACAACTTCTGCGGCAAGTGTGGAGTACTTAAAGTCAGTGAAGCAAAGTAAAAGCACACAAGACATTGAAACAAGATGGACGCATGTTTTAAAAATGCTTATATTGACTTGATGATTGCTAAACTTGCTTGCTATGGCACTCCAGACTATCAACTTTATCATTTGGATGCTTTTTGGGATGTTGTACATCATAGTCTTGATGTGATTGAACTGCATTCAAGATTTCTTGGAGAATGTTATAAAATTGGAATAGAAGAAGATCCTGACTTTGACTTTGATTCTGCACTTTATTCTGCTCGTACTGATGTTGAAGTATATTTCACCGTAGTGGATCATTTGAGAGATTGTTGTAAAGAAGAAGAGGAAACCGAGCAGCTTTATCAGGTAACTTTAAAGATATAAAAACCTTTTAATCATCTTTGTAACAACATAATGAATTGATAACAATGTTTTTCTTACTAGCAAATTAAGTTTTATGTGAGTGGTTTCAACGTAAACAAAGAAAGAACATGATAGAAGAGGCAGCAACTATATTAAAATATATTTTATTACAGGAAGAAACCGATATGTCAGAATAAAACAACAGAAGCAAAGTCAACATGGAGAATCTTGTGCTATTCAGCGGTCATAAGGACGTTCTTTCAAACATGTTTCCAACACGTCTTGAAAAGTATGGACATATGTTCAACTCAAGTGAAGCTTTGTATCAATATGAGAAAGCAGTGTTTCATCACCGTTCAGATATTGCTTCAGCCATTGTGTCATCCAGAAATGGATATGAAGCGAAACGTATTGCTAAAGGGATAAAGCCATGTCCTTACCAGTGAAGAGAAGCAAAATGCAAGATGTTTTACAAGTCAAATGGAATCAGTGTGTATTGATGTAAAGTTGAAAGAATGTAAAGACAAAACTTTAGTTGAAGCAACGTATGATCATTGGTGGGGAACTGGTGTGAAACAAGTGTCATCTGGATATCCTGGTCAGAATATTATGGGAAAGTTGTTAGAACTGTTGTGTGAGACTTGATGTGCAGACGTGTGACCATGGAGAAGTGTGTTAAGTGAACAGCAACTGGAAAAAACTTGCTGAACTTGACAGACTTGTGCTACATTGTCGGAGCAGCATAACTTGCTAAACCTGACAGACTTGTGCTGCATTGATTCAAGACTCACAAGACTGCATAATGGCGGACATGACACTGAGACAATATATTGTGCAAAAAGCTTATTGTGAAGAAATGTTATCCGCTGTAAAAAAGTTTGCCTATTTAGTCTGTCCTGCTTGTCAACATGAAGAGTGTCAAGAACATACTTGTCATGCTGCATGTGTTTATACATATTGGAATGAAGCTAAATATTACATTCATTTAGATAAAGTGTTAGAGAATGCAAATCAACGTTGTGAGAAATATGGTGTAGATGTTATTACATTAGATGAACTCAGTCATTGGTTAATGTTCATTGAAGACCAATGGTCTCCAGTGATTCATACCATTGTATCTATACTTGATCTGTAAATATATGTTAGTTATAAATACATGTTAGTTATAAATACATGTTAGTTAAGTTACTATGTTAGTTAAGTGATGTTGGTTGAGTTATAAAATAAAAGCTGTTCTGTTGAGAAGGTGGTTTTCATTCATCATGTCGACGTGGAAAGACTATTTGACTGATATTTACTTCAAACCTGGACAGCCTGGAGCATTTGCTGGTCCTTACAAACTGTATCACATCTTAAGAAAACATAATCAACCAGTCACACAGTCACAAGTGAAGAAATGGCTACAGGATCAAGATGCTTTCAGTTTACTCCAACCTGTCAAATACAGGTTCAAAAGACAACGTGTCATTACACGTGGCATTGATGACATATTGACTTGGCTGATATGGGAAACATAGCTCCCTATAATGATGACATACGCTTTTTACTCATTGTCATTGATGTGTTTTCCAAATATGTCTGGGTACAGCCAATACCTAATAAATCACATACCAGCGTCATACAAGCTTTCCAAAAGATTTTTCATGACACACGACGAAGACCGCGAACTCTAAGGTCTGATAAAGGAACAGAATTTAAAAACAGATGGGTTAAAGCATTTTTGAAGAAAGAAGGCATTCATGCTTATACCACAAAGAATGAAACCAAAGCCAACTTTGCTGAAAGAGTCATTCGTACTCTAAAGGGAATGATGTATCGGTATTTTCTACATAATCAAACTTACCGTTACTTAGACATTCTTCCAGACTTGGTGTACAATTACAACCATAGACCTCATGGTTCTCTTCCTAATAAATATGCTCCAGCCGAGATTCGTAAAGACAACGAATCAAAAGTGTGGAAGTATATGTATGTCGACAAACTGAAATTGAAACCAAAGAAGAAGAAGAAGTACAAATTTAACATTGGCGATCATGTTCGTATTTCCCACATTAAATACGTGTTTCAACGCGATTATCACATCAAATGGACGCAAGAAGTCTTCATTGTCACACATCGTTGTAAGAAGCAAGGAATACATTTGTATCGTGTGAAAGACTTTTTAGACGAAGATATTGATGGTCATTTCTATGAAGAAGAACTGCAGAAAGTGACCAAAGATATTGAATCTATTTATAGAATTGAAAAAGTCTTGAAAACACGTAAAAGACGAGGAGGAGGTGTGAAAGAATTATTTGTCAAGTGGTTAGGTTGGCCAAACAAGTTTAACAGTTGGGTGAAAGAAACAGACATTCAACAATGAAGCATCCATTTACATGTTTGGTCTCTGGACCTACAGGCAGTGGCAAAACGTCTCTGGTGAAGGAAATTCTAGAACAAAAGTTGATTCAACCCTCTCCAAAAAGCATTTTATGGCTTTATGCAGCAGATCAGCCTTTGTACAAGGGAATGAAAGGCGTGGAATTTTACCAAGGCATTCCAGATGACATTGAAGAGCGTTTTAACCCGAAGAAACCAAACTTACTTATCATTGATGACTTAATGACCAAATGTCATAGTGATGAGCGTATGACACGTCTCTTTAGTGTTGGCAGCAGTCATCAAAATCTAAGCATTATCTTTATTGTGCATAATTTATTCCATCATGGGAAAGAGATGCGAAATATTAGTTTGAATACACATTATATCATTCTGTTTAAAAATCCGAGAGACAGTCAACAAATTAGTACATTAGCACGACAAATGTATCCTGGAAGATCTCAATTTCTCATAGAAGCCTATCAAGATGCTACTAGCAAACCTCATGGTTATTTATTCATTGATTTAAAACCAAAGACAAATGATCAACTACGTATTCGTACAGGCATTTTACCAAAAGATACACATTATGTCTATATTGATAAAGCAGTGTATGAACAAGAACCAACTCATTTGACCATTCGCAGTCAAGATGTCTAAACGTATTCGAGCGAACCAGCCGTTTCTTCATTTGCTTGCACGCAGTGGGCCTAAACGACGTAAATCCTTGCTACAGCAAGCTACAAAGGAGGAATTAACAAGCTTGTTTGAAATTTGTTTGAATATATTGCAAGGACATTTACCCTTAAGCTCAAAACGGTTTAAGGAATTTAAACGTGAACGTCATACGCTACGTACTCTAGCAGATAAGAAGATATCCCTTCGACGAAAAAAGAAGTTGATTAATCAGAAAGGAGGATTCATTGGAGTTATTGCTAGATTGGCATTGCCCTTGTTAGCCAAACTACTGCTAAAATGAAACATACGATGAAAATGGTCCTCATTCCTGAATATGAATATAAAATGTTGCTAGAAAAGAAGGGAAAAGATGGTGAAATCAAAACGAAAGTGAATAAACTTTTACGTGGGAAACGAACACGTGAAAAGGCTATAGAAATATCTCAACTTCTTGGTCGTCATTTACGAACAAGTCAGTCTAGGCAGCAAAAGCCCTCATCATCATCATCACCACCTGAAAAGCCAGAAAAGTTATTTTTAAGTCATTTTCAACCTATCTATCATGGAAAAGTACTACAACTTTTAGCAGAACTGAAGAAATATGGTGTAAAATGGACAGAGAAGAATAAACTTGTGTTGAAAACGGGCGATATTATCACAAATTCCAACATGGTTGATTTGATGAAAGAAGCATTGGTGGCGACAAGAAGAAAAGAACGAGCCATACCACCATATGGCTGGCATCCGTTTATCCAGGAAATTGTAGATGCGAATATTCCAAAAACAATGTTTAGTAAAAAGACTACTCGTGACGACATTACAACAGAAATGAAACAACGTCAACAAAGACAGTTTCCTGAAGGATGGGAAAATTTTTAACATGGCTGAAAGAGCTATGTTGTTGCCAAGACACAACTATTCCTGTGAAAATAAAATGTACGATTGCTTGTTGTGAAGGAGAAGTCATAGATCATGTAGATCATCATCATGATGTGAAAGATCATTTACATACTTGGTCGAATGGCGCGCGCTGTCCTGAGGTATATAGACAACGTCAACGCACCTATACCATTTAGTTCCCACCATCATGGAGTCAACAAGCTTTTACATTACTTTGCCTAGCAATGCGAGTATGAACTATTATCCCAACAACAAGGCTTCGAATTATCAAATTCGTATGCCTCGAACTATTTATCTGAATGGAAAATATGAAGTGGCTTTAGCTGAAATTCAATATCCACATACATGGACAACGATGAGACATGACATGGACTATTCTATTCAGTATCGACAACAACCACTGACAGAGACACTTGAGACTATTAATATTCCTTATGGCTACTATAGATCCATACAAGAAATATGTCAGGCAGTGAATGAAGAAGCGACTAATTCTATGAAAGATGAACTTAAAGAAGCTATTCGGATAAAGTATGATAAGATTAGACGACGTGTTTTTCTATTTCTAAATTATGGCTTTGAAGTGTCCTTCTCCGCTGGATTGGCTGAGATTTTAGGATTTATCCCAGATCAATGGTATACTGAAACATGTACAGCTGACCATAAAGCGGATGTGAAACAGGGGTTTTATACACTGTATGTGTATTGTAGCATTTGTGAACCACAAGTTGTTGGTGATTATTATGTTCCCTTACTACGTTCTGTTGGCATACAAGGTCATGATGGTGACATTATCATGAAAACGTATGGCGAACCGCATTATGTTCCTGTAAACACATCCAAATTTGACATGTTGGAAATGAATATTAAGGACGACACAGGCCATAATGTTCCATTTCAAACTGGAAAGGTGATCTGTAAACTTCATTTTCGACCAAAAGCAATATGAAAGCTTATACACACGATCCGTCTGCATATCGCAACCATTTTCTTCGTCAAGTGGGCGGGGAATTACCAGGATTCAAAGGAGCGCGAATCCAATATGGCGATGGTATTGGTTCAATACTGGGATCATTGGCTCGCAAAGCTATTCCACTACTTAAGGCTGGGGCTAAGATCGTTGCGCCACATCTTAAGAAGGCTGCAAAGAATGTCGCGAAAGATGTGACGGGCCGAGTAGCAGAACGTGTGTTTGGTGAACGTGTGTTTGGAGAACAAAAGCGTGTGCAACCGACGAAACGTGCCAGAAGACGAAAAACAGCCAGACGGATAACATCAAAATATCGCAAAGATATCTTTTGAAATCATGTCTCTCATTCATAATCATTCGTGTGAATGTAGTCTTTCTCCATTGGAATGGTTTCACGTACCACCGACGCAAACTGCTGTAGAGAAAAGTTATAATGTTGACTATCAACCACTTACAAGCATTAGAGAAGGCGGTCCAATAGAATTCTACATTCCTGCGAGTACAGAAGAATATCTGGATTTAAAGAACAGCAAACTCCATATTGTATGTCGCATTCTAAAGGCTGATGGAACAGAGTGTGGCGCAGATGATAATGTCTCTTGCATCAATGATGTGTTTAATGGGTTATGGTCTAATATTGAATTGTTTCTGAATGATCGTTTGGTTTCGCATAGCAACAATACTCATGGTTATACCAGCATTATCTCTCATCTCATCCATGACTCGGAAGAAAGTCTGCATTCTGAGCGCTCTATGCGTCTCATGTACAAGGATACTGCTGGGTCAATGAATAGTCATGAGGTGAAAAGACCTAATCATGAACAATATGTATCCGGGTTTCATGTCAATGCTGACGGCGGTGACTTGGCTGAGCAAGGAAACAATGGCTTACATCATCGTTATTTGCATACTCGTCTTAGCCGTGATGTTATGCTCGTAGGTGGTTTAAGGATAGATTTGTTTGAGCAGGATCGTTATCTTCCGAATGGCATCAGTTTGAAATTCCATAGACAAAAAGATGACTATGTATTGATGGCTGCAGATAATACCTATAAGGTAGAAGTGAAAGAGGCATTTTTAACCATTCGCAAAGTGAGGGTGAGTCCAGGTATTCAGTTAGGACATACAGATGCATTGATGAAAAGTCCTGCCAAGATCATCATCACTAGAAAAGAATGTAAAGTCTTAGCTATTCCAGCAGGATTTCAGTCTTTTGTGAAAGATAACATCTTTTTGGGTCAATTACCAAATCGTATTGTCATTGGTCTGGTTCATAATGAAGCTTTTGGTGGATCAGTATTGAGGAATCCATATGATTTCAAACATTTTGATCTGGACTATATGCAACTGTACACGGATGGTGAACCAGTTCTATCCAAACCTCTCAAGCTTGACATTACACAGAACAAATACCTGAACGCTTTTGAAACGCTTTACAAATCGTTTGATCGATTGAATGGTGAGAAAAGTTCCATTATAAAACGGGAAGATTGGCCTAGAGGTTATGCTTTATTTTCGTTTGACTTAACACCGGATTATGATGGCGATGATCATTTCCCCCTGATCAAGCATGGGAATTTGCGGCTAGAAATGAACTTTGCTACGGCTTTGCAACCTACCATCAATGTCATTGTCTATGCTGAATTTGACAACATTATTGAGATCAGTGCAAATCGCAGCATCCAATTCGACTACCAGTCATGAACACGAAGCAGATTGATGCCATATTGAGTCATGATGTCATGACCAAAGACTTGTTTCAAGGCGTGTTTGCCATGGATCAGTTACCGTCTTTACAACGCGGTGCCTATGTCATCAACACAGACGATCAAGATGAACCAGGAGAACATTGGGTGGCAGTGTATTATGATAAAGACCCTGTGGAATATTTTGACTCTTATGGACTATTCCCTCTCGATGATCGTTTAGATATGTTTTTAAGAAATGACTATATGTATAATTCTATCTCATTACAAACGCCAATATCATCGTCATGTGGTTTTTATTGTGTGTATTATATATGGCATAGAGCTCGAGGTCAGAGTATGTTTGATATTGTGAATATATTAAAAAGAAAGGATGGTGATTTTATTGTAAAGGATTTTGTATATAGACATTATAAACCACTGTTTTATTAATGTTGTTGTTGTTATATTAGTTAAGTTGTTGTTGTTATATTAGTTAAGTTGTTGTTATATTAGTTAAGTTGTTGTTAAATAAAACAAACCAAGTTTTCAAACTGTCTTGTTTATTGTGTTCTATTTACAAAGTTTACAAACACTATTTACAAAGTTTACAAACACTGTTTACAAAGTTTACAAAGTTTACAAACACTATTTACAAATTCTTAACTACAAATTCTATTTACACTATTTACAAATTCTTAACTACAAAGTCTATTTACACTATTTACAAACTTTTATTTACACTATTTACACTATTTACAAAATTCTTTACTACAAACTCTTAGCTACAAAGTCTATTTACACTATTTACAAACTTTTTATTTACAAACACATTCATTTTTTTTTTCAATACATTCATGAATGCATGCCATTCATTAGAATCTAAATTGATATAGGTATCATAGACATTACATCCATGTTTGTAAATGCTATGAAAGCTCACATAACGCACATCACCAAACTTTATCACTTTCACAGTTACATGTTCAGACAGTTTCAGTTCATATCCTTCTTCATTTATGTCTATCACGCGCATAGGTTGTGGCAGCTCAATGGATTTGGTACCCCGCTTGAGTTGTATTCCATACTCTTTGAATTCAAGCGTTAGGTTCTTTCCAATCCAATGCTTGTAACAGCGCGTTCCATTCCACTGTGCTGAGGGTGATGATGTCGTAGCATTCTGTAAGCTCGTCATATTGGCGAAATTGTACAAACACGTCTAGACCGTTCTCAGTCACACGCACTTCTAATTCATTTGAGACTGCTAGGAGAAAGCCGGGTATTCTCAACTTGTCTAGATGATCCTTCAACACGGATTGGTCATCAAGCGATAGGACGAGATACTGTCCAAAATGTCGTAGCACAATATCATCACATAAGTTTCTCATGTATGAGAATCCATATGTCATGGGTTCATAATCCAACACATAGTCTTCCATCTCGTCCATGTATTTTATACTCGGATGATGTCGAATAGCGGATGTTGTATCGCTTCTAGGAATCGTAAGACTGCGCGCCAGTTCTTGATATCAAAGAAGATCAACTGTGCATAGGGTGTATCTGGCACAACTCCCTTATAATCCTTTGGATAATCCTGTAAAAGATTTCTACAGAATGTCACACGTATCTTAGAATCATATTCAGCCACCGTCACTTCCAGTTTATTTTCAAGTCTGCGTTCAAACCCAGGTTCAAGCGGTATGTTTTTAAAGTCTTTCCACACTTCAGGTTTAAACCGATAAGCAGAACTTCTCCGAGAACCCATCATCACTTCATTCCTCTCATTAACTTTAAGGTAAACACCATCGTCCAACATGAGTGCATTCATGATTGTTACCTTGTTATGACTTGTCGTCTTGTCTGCGAAGCCTTTTATCCACTTCTTTCACCTGCTTCTTCAGCATTTTCCATTCAGGTATTGTCAGCAAAATTCCCTTTTTCGTTGGACGGTTTTTTCCAGTCCCCTCATCTCTGAGGTATTTGCGAATGTTTATCACACCTTCATTACTTTGTTTCATAATCTTGATATACTTTCCATTGCCTAGAGAAAGCATTCCATCCCACGACTGTGGTGTTGGTGCCGTCGCCGTCGCCGTCTCCACTTTTAATTTCTTGATGGTAGTGTCAGGATGTTTCACATTCATGTCTTTTACTGTATCAGCAAGAGTATCCATATCCGTTGTTGCAGATCTTTTCATGTTGACGCTTCAGTGTTCACACCTCAACTAACTCTCAAGTTGAAGTGTCTCCCCCTTATATACTGTAATGCCCATGCGCCAAAGTGGAATAGCCATCACTCATCACATATCGCTTGTCATCAAAGGGGGAGAGAGCCACTTTCCTCAACTTCTCCGAGAAGATCTGGTGGTCATGACCTCGAATGATGTGTCCTGTAGTCATCGTTTGCGTTTGATTGAACAAACTGTCTCTATACTGCTGATGTTTCATCCGTCTTTGACACGCGCGAGTGATGCCTTTAGCCGTACGTTTTTCTTTCCCACCATATATCATACTATACATTTTCGGCCGAAGTCCAACAAACTCTTCAATGGGAATGCCTGCCGTCTCATCTTTCATTTTCCCAAGCACTTTCTTGTTCACGTTGGAATGCAGGAAATGATCTGGGGGATAGTCACTTGTGTCGAACAAGTCGGCATCTTCCTGCATGTCTTTGTAGATATCGTCCGTTTCTATGTCATAACATAGACTGTCGGTGTCGCTGAACAACAGCTTGGCGTCGGGATACTTGGTCATGATGTAGTTGTAATGAAAGTGGAACATGAGCACCTTGCTGAGGTCGAGAATGGTGAAACCAACTTGAATGGGTTTATCCAGAAGCAGATCCACTTTGCGCAAATGTACCGCGGTCAAATCTTCGTTGAAAATTCTAAATTTGTGGAAGGAAGGTTTGGCCACAAGTTTCTTGAACCGCTTTTCCTGGTGAACAAGTTCCACATTGATGCGCTTTCTCACATTTTCCATGGTTTTGCCAAACACCGAGTTGTTCATCAGTTTGAAGAAGTCTTTCTCAAACGGGTTCTTAGCCAACTTTCTCTTTTCCGTGTTTAAGGAGATGTATTTCGCCAACCATTTGCTCTGTGCAAACATGATGGCACGATGCACCTTCGTGACTTTCAATCCCAGTGAGACATATTGCTGTAAATTTCTATAATGAAGTACATATTTCTTCTTGTCGCATAAGTTGGGAATGAGCTTTTCACTAGGTTTGCCTTTCATGTTTAGATCTTTCCGTAGCTTCTGACTATGTTTTGACAATTCTCCCACTTTCACACATTTCCGTTCTGGAGCCACTGGGTAGTGATTATGACGATCATGGATTGAATATGGGTATTCCAAATCCACTTCTAAAATGTACCCAATCTCGTCATCTTCATCCACATCCATAAAGTCAATGGATTCTGGCTCGCTCACCCACATAAATCCACTTTCCGGCATGCTTTGCGACATAGCCCAGCCATATAAGTTGTTTGCATCCAAGTACGTCAAGTAGTTGGTCGGTTTCAAGGGATCGTAATCTGCTACGTAGGGGTTATTTGCTTTCGCATACTTGTGTGTGATGACAGATATTCCTCCACGTAGACCTTGTTCAACCATTTGGTACATGTCAATGTCGTTGATCAATTCCAATTTCACCTTTGTCGCTTTCAACATGGCATCCCAGGACAGTCCTGGCGCTGTATAGTAGTGAGCAGGATCCAATTCATACGTGTTGAGACATACGTGACGAAAGTTTTCAAACACGTCAGCCAGCAGCAACACATCTGATTTCAGGTACAGGTCATGGTATTCGCCAAATGTAGTACAGTGGAATGTCTCCCACACCTTCTGCGCATGCGCATAATCCTCATCGCTAATGTCTTCTTCACTGAGTAGACTGTAAAACTTGTCTTTGGACGGCAGTTGTGTTTCAGCAAACTTGGATGGCTCATCCACGTAATCATAAGGGTATACTCCCTTTCTCAACAGTAAATCTTGTTGGTCGCTATCGTGAATGTGTGACGTCATGTGATAAAAGTTGTCTTTCCCTTCTGCTGCCAGGTTGGATACCAGCTTCTGTAGAGAAGTACTCATGAACTGATAACTGTCTGTAAATTTCAGATTGCTCATGGTGAATGCAATATATTTCTCAACGGTGTTGGGAATGACTGTAATCCTTTCGTTTTTGAACTTTCCAATTTCTTCCATGATCAAATGGCTGTCATAGCCTCGTAAATTGTGGAAAAACACAGGAATGATGAAAGAATCTTCAACATCCTGCTGATCTTTTCGAAATCGAAATTGCAAATTGCATTGACTATGTGCAGCTCCACGGTATTTGCCATTGATATGGTCATGATCTCTCACATGATCTGCTCCTAGAGGCTCATGACAAATGTAGCAATCTGTGGCGTTCTTATAATGCTCTTCATCTTCATGAGTCATCACCATTTTCTTTTTCTGTTGTAAACCATGCACAATACGATCACGCTCATTCACCATATGGTCTAAAAAGACTTTCACAGCATTGTCTCCTCGATATACGACTGGAGCACGTGTATCATACTGGCTGACAACCACATAGGCGAAGCTGTTTGGACGATGATGCTGATACTTGTCTCCTTCATGCTTTTTCGTGAAACATTCAAAGTCTGCATAAATCACAAAGGGCGCTCGCTGTTGTTTGGCTACATTCTTGAACTTGATGAAGGGTTCCTTGGGAAATGATAAACGTTGTGCGCCATGCTTGCCACACACTTCACGATGCTTGTCTAACAGATCTTGTCGCATAAACCCGTGAAGACAGTTGAAACAATAAAATATTGCATGCTGATGGTTTGATCGATAAGCCATCAGCCTGCTGAAATTCTTGATGAGGCAGTAATGTCTTGTCTTGTCATTGCTAATCAAAAGCAAGTTGATTTCTCTCGCACTGGTGTTTTGACTCAGTTATATGGGAACAACGACATCATGTTCGTATCCAAACACGTTGATGGCTACATCGTTCTCCTTTTCAAACTTTGGAATGTCTGTAATCGGTGTGGGAAATGTCATGCCTTCCACCTTCAATTCCTTCTCAAATAGCTTGTATTGATGCACACGCTGTGGGTCATTGCTTGTTGAAGGGTGAAGGTGAGCCAATACAGACCATAAGAAACATTTGTTGTCTTTATTCTGAATGTTTAACACACCTCCTGTATTCTTTACTTTCTTCGGTAGTGGGATAAAACTGCTCGCTTCCAGTGGCGCTGACGTAGCTGTATGCACTTCAATGAATAATATGTTATCCAACACCCAGCCAGAGCCTTGTCGCTCATGTTCATCAAACCTGGTAAACAATTCTTTATAGGCTTCTGGCAAGTCCTTCTCAATATCTGTTGGATTGTATGCTGCATATGTCGGACTACTGATGAAGGCATTATCCACTTGTTCTACCATCACGCCTTCAACATTTGGTGTCATTTTCTTGAAGCGTGCATGCACGACAATGTACCATTTCATGCCACGGTTTAACGTCTCTAGCAAATGTCTCTTGATTCTATTCTCTTGTTGTCGCATTTCAAGTAGCAAATCCGATCCATCTTCAGGTTCAAACCGTCTTTCCTGTGCGTTTTCACCAAGACTCACTCTTCTGCCTCTGCCTACTTGTCCTGTCTCTTTCTTTCTTTGTTCTTCATGAGACACATTTTCCATCTCAACACATGCATGCGTCTCAAACGCATCCAAAGATGGAAATATTTTAATACATTCACCGCAACGGACTGGATCAGGTCTTTCAACATCATCTTGTAAGGCCTTTCGTCTCTTGGCTTCAATCTGCTCAACAAGCTCTTCACGAGCACGTTTCAACCTAGCTGGTTTACATCTATGTGTCACGAACACTTCCAGAGATGGAAATGTCACATCACAATCATGACAGTAGACTGTTGCCATCGTTGTTGTTTCTTCAACTGCTAGAACTGAAATGAAGTAAAATATACGTTTCACTCTTCCTTTTATACCACTTCAATGGTGTGTTAACTCAGCAGAATGTATCACTAGTTGACTAGTTGACATGTTTCACTCATGCTTTTATACTACTTCCATGTAATCAAAATATGGTGTGTAACTTTGTTCAAAAATTGTTCAAAAATGCTGACTCAGCAGAATTTTACTTGTGTATATGAATATCTCACTTACAGTTGTACAGTTGTACTGCTGCACAGTAGAGACATCTAGCGGTGAAGTTAAATGGTCTGCCAAATGGTATTCATCCGCGAAGAAGCACTATAATGGTGAAATTTTCAGTCAACTATAACGAAAGTTATAACGAAAGTTATCACAATTTTAAGTTAAAATGGCAGTAAAAATGCATACAGCCAGCTGCGCAAATAGCCTATGACTACTTTATAACAAAACTTTACATAAAACTGAATCAAATGGTGAAATTTTCATATAAATCGACCAAGCATAATGAAAGGTATTGTTTTACAAAGTTTCAATTAAGCAAATAACCAAAGTTTGTTTACAAAGTTTGTTTACAAAGTTTGTTTACAAAGTTTGTTTACAAAGTTTGTTTACAAATTTTCAATTATGTAAATAAGTCAAGTTTGTTTATAAAGTTTGCTTACAAATTTTGTTTATAAAGTTTGTTTACAAATTTTGTTTATAAAGTTTGTTTACAAAGTTTGTTTACAAAGTTTGTTTACAAATTTTGTTTATAAAGTTTGTTTACAAATTATATTTATAAAGTTTGTTTATAAAGTTTGTTTACAAATTTTGTTTATAAAGTTTGTTTACAAATTTTGTTTATAAAGTTTGTTTACAAAGTTTGTTTACAAAGTTTGTTTACAAATTATATTTATAAAGTTTGTTTATAAAGTTTGTTTACAAAGTTTGTTTACAAATTTTGTTTACAAAGTTTGTTTACAAAGTTTGTTTATAAAGTTTGTTTATAAAGTTTGTTTACAAAGTTTATTTATAAAGTTTCAATAAACACTTACCGAAATAGTTGTCACTGGATGCCATCTCTGGATCTGATGTGATCCAATTGCTGTCTGTAACTCTTGCTCCACTCACCGAAATGACTGTCACTGCTGGATGCTCATCCCTTATATACCCCTCTGATGGAACTGAAGCTGACTTGACAGAATGTTGCTCGCCTAGGGGGGGGGGGGGTCGGTACATAGTATGTCCTGGGGGGGGGGGGTCGGTCGACCCAAAAAATGAAAAATGTTCAGAATCGTCTGAAACGGAAAAATATGCAAAAATCACAATTTCGAGGGGGGGGGGGGGGTTGGTCGACCCAAAAAATGAAAAATGTTCAGAATCGTCTGAAACGGAAAAATATGCAAAAATCACAATTTCGAGGGGGGGGGGGTTGGTCGACCCAAAAAAGGAAAAATGTTCAGAATCGTCTGAAACGGATAAATATGCAAAAATCACAATTTCGAGGGGGGGGGGGTGGTCGACCCAAAAAATGAAAAATGTTCAGAATCGTCTGAAACGGATAAATATGCAAAAATCACAATTTCGAGGGGGGGGGGGGGGGGGGTCGGTCGACCCAAAAAATGAAAAATGTTCAGAATCGTCTGAAACGGAAAAATATGCAAAAATCACAATTTCGAGGGGGGGGGGGGGGTCGGTCGACCCAAAAAATGAAAAATGTTCAGAATCGTCTGAAACGGATAAATATGCAAAAATTACAATTTCGAGGGGGGGGGGTTCATGGCTTTTTAGGGTCTGTTGCCATGGTTACACTGATTGACAGGTGGAGTTCGTTGACTTCATGATGATTGACTCGGCCAAAACTATCAAGCAACTTTCGTTCCAGACTTTCGCTCCAGACAGTATGACCTCATTATGACCTCATTATGACCTCATGGATGGCCGCGCCTATCCTAACGCTTATCATGACTTCCGCTCCAGACAACACTTCCGGTCCAGACAACACTTCCGGTCCAGACAACACTTCCGGTCCAGACAACACTTCCGGTTCAGACAACACTTCCGGTCCAGACATGATGACGTCACTTCCAGACAGTATGACGTCACAAAGTGCGGTGGAACCGGCGTTTTCACCCTACTAATATAACTATATGTATAATATGCGTATATTTTTATACGCATATTACATGCTTGTAATATCTCAAATACAAACATTAGTTTTCGTCGGAATTCGGTATATTTCCGACGTATAGCCGATGTAGTGATATATTTGAGATCCATTGGAAATCGGTATATTTCCGACGTTTCACCGACAAATATAACTATATGTATAATATACGTATATTTTTATACGCATATTACATGCTTATAATATCTTAAATAAAAAAATTAATTTTCGTCGGAATTCGGTATATTTCCGACGTATAGCCGATGCAGTGATATATTTGTATATCATACGATTATTGTAATCCGTCGGTTATACATCAGTAATATCTTTTTCAAAAATAATTAAGTTTTGTTCCGTCGGAAGTACGTCTATGTCAGACGTTTGGCCAACATATACAAATATATGTATAATGTACGTATAAGTAAATACATCGAATATACGTATGCAATATCCGTTTCATTTTTTTTTTACCATTGGTCGGAAGTTAATCTATTTCCAACGTATAACCAATGCATAAAAATATATGTATAATATATGCATTGAGAAATACGTGTAATATATGAATATAATATTTTTAGCAAAAAAAATTCCCAATTGGTCGGAAGTTCGTCGGAAAAAGATGTCGGCCCGATGAATATTTGCCAACATCTATTAAACTGAGGAAAATAATCATCGGGCCAACGTCGGTAACCGATGAACTTCCGACGAATGAGAAAAAAATGGAAATTCGACTATTGCCAACCTATAACCGATGCATTACCGATGCATCGAAGCCGATGCCGACGTTTTCCGACCTGGTTTATACCGTTCCGACGTCGGCCCGACGTTACGCGAGTGTTCGGGTTGGAACGAGATGTGCTTGGATGAGATTTGCATGAAACGAGATGTGCGTGGAACGAGATGTGCGTGTTACGAGATGTGCTTAGAACGAGATGTGCGTGGAACGAGATGTGCGTGGAACGAGATGTTCGTGGAACAGGATGTGCGTGGAACGAGATGTGCTTGGATGAGATGTACTTCGAACGAGATGTGCTTGGAACGAGATGTGCGTGGAACGAGATGTGCGTGTTACGAGATGTGCTTAGAACGAGATGTGCGTGGAACGAGATGTGCGTGGAACGAGATGTTCGTGGAACGAGATGTGCGTGTTACGAGATGTGCTTAGAACGAGATGTGCGTGGAACGAGATGTGCGTGGAACGAGATGTTCGTGGAACAGGATGTGCGTGGAACGAGATGTGCTTGGAGCGAGATGTGCTTGGAACGAGATGTGCTTGGATGAGATTTGCATGAAACGAGATGTGCTTGGATGAGATTTGCATGAAACGAGATGTGCGTGGAACGGGATGTGCGTGGAACGGGATGTGCGTGGAACGAGCAGTATCATACGAACTGTGTGAGTGGATTAATTTATTTGTTCGACAGATCTGGGTGCACTTTGGCCTTAATACCTTGATACCAATCAAAGTACGGTTCACAGATGTAGTAACATGCATCACTGGTGTTGTTTTGCCTCAGTTGCTTCGCAAATACTTACTTCTAATTAAAACAAAAGCCACGCATAAACAGTAAACAGCCACCAGCAGCCCCCTGGGTAGGTTTCCCACGCGGCCAGCGATTGTCCGTGGCATGCCAAGTGTGAGGGCATCAACAAGTGACCCGGCCGGGCAGAAAAATGAACATTATTTTAACATTTAGAGCAACCTTTGAAAAACTTGGGGAGGGGGGGGGGTTGAGTGGAATTAACACAGAGATATGGTCCTATAGTACCGTGAATATCCTTTGTTCCGTCTGCAACATCTAAGAGCTGAGAACGCGTAGTGAATTTTATTTTATAACTGTTTGGAATACAAATTTCAAGAGTAAAGTATATTACATAGTTCTATAAAAGCATACAGGGTGCTTTTGCGATGATCTCCTGCTCAGGCATGCACAGGTACCCCTACACCCGCGCGCCCCCCTCCCTCCCCCACCCCATTCCCACATTCTAGACTCTTCGCTCCAGACTTTGAGTTGATGGCGAAGTAGTTCACACCCCCTCCCTGTCTTCTGCAATGCCTCACTTTCTTATTTCGGTCTTGGCAATATCTCACCTTTTGACTTTTCTATTGAAAATGCCCCCACTACCACCCCCCCCCCCCCCTCACCCCACTTAATTTTGGACCTCCATTTTGGCAATGTCTAACAATGACTCAAGTGACTCTCATTCATTTTTTTTTTTTTTTTTTGCTTAATCTTTTATTATTTTTTTTTTTTAATGCCTTTAGTATTTTGTGTAAAAATCATCACGGAAAGCAAGAGGTGACGTCACAATTATAATTAGAATTCCCAAAGAAAACGTTAAAATCCTTCCAGTATAACGCTAGAGTTTTATTTGATCGATTTCAGCTAAAAATCAATCAAATACTTTGGCCCCGATGTATCAGAGTTGAGCCGTTTTGCGTGTAGAATTCCCGTTGTTGTGGCATCTCCACATCACGGAGTAAATTTTAAGAGCAAACAGAAAACTTCCCAAGAAATGTTTACATGCAGTGGTGAGCCTTGTTTACACAGGAATTAATCCTGAGTTCTTTTATTGTATTCCTTTATCTAGATTCATTAAAAACTGCTCTTATAATAATAACAACTTTGTTTTTAAAAATGAGTGCTCTCTGGAAATCAAAGGTTCTGTGCGAACGCGAACAGCAAGGTCATTTTTCTGACAGGCGCGTTGCACCATTTGTAAATGTAAAAAAAAAAATGCATATAATTCAAGAACAAAGAGACTGTGATAGATGCAGCATTATAAGACATTTATCCTTACAGATTCAGTCACTGGCCGGATTGTTTACATCGGCACTTTATTATTCCCAAAGGCTAAATTCTGTAGCACTCTTGTAATAAGGGAAGACTTTCTGTGGGCAGTGCTGTGCTGATTCCTCGGATCACAATCTGTTAATGCTCAGTAAATAGCACCATTAAAGGAAAAAACACGCCTCAATTCTTGGAAACATAACGCAGATATTTCGTGGTTTTAGTGATAAACGTGTTTGCTGTGTGGCTCTAAGTTAAAAACGATTCACACTGACGTTCCGTTTGTGCATGACAAATTTGCTCAGTGATTTCTCTGCCGGCTAATAAATTTCTGAACAAGGATGTCTAATGACATTGTGTCCAGCCATAAAAGTGAAGACATTACAAAGGTGAAAGATAATAATTGCACAGAATGATGTCATAAATGTCAAGCTGATGCTTGGGTTTGAAATATTCTGAAATTCCTTCATAATCCTAGCTTCTTCCTCAATATTCGTGATTTTCGGGCTTGTGTTACTGGTGCTGCCATCTGCAGGACGGGGGTGGGGGTTGGTGGTAGGGAATGGGGGGCGGTGTTGGGACTATGAATATTGTAGAAATGCCTAATGTTGCTTTAAGAATTTTTACAAAATGCAAAACCATGCAAAACCACACTAAATTATTTATCATTTTAAGTCAAGCTGTGCTTTTCGTATGTCACTTTTCAATGCTAATGGAACTTTATATAGTAATAAAAAATCAAGTCTCCAACACAGATTTCTTCTTCAGTATAAGAAGAAATATTCGGTGTGAAGGTCGGAATCAGTTGCAACATCTATAACCAATAATTAGAAAACAACAATTACATGTGTACAAGGGGTTTGGGTGTGGTGATGACCTCTGTACCCGTGTGGGGGAATTGTCAGTACAAGGGGAGGTCTGTCGTATTTTGGCGTGGAGATGACCTCTGCACCCGCGTGTTGAATTGTCAATGCACGTGAAGGACCACTGGTGTTTAGGCGTTTGGAGCATTTAACTGCTACACTTTTATACAGGTTGTCCAATACTTCGCTTAGGCAATGAGTATCTTTAATTACTTAGTTATGACTGGAATGGCATAAGATGAGCTATGTCTTGTGACATATACACCGGAACCCCGGAAATCGGACCACCTATGTGACTGGCCAAAAGTTGTCCGATTTCCGGGGTGGTCCGATTTTCTAGATTCGAGCAAATTTGATGTGTAAGAGTGCATTTTTTTTCATGTTAATGCTGTACCCATATGAAATTAAACGACAACGCCTTTTTTGTTCTAAAATCGTCATCTTTATTCTTACATCCAATCTGTTGATCACAAATTACATAATTCAGTGACCACTCATATTTACCTTGGGACGAAAAAATCTGAAGACTAAATAATCTGAACAGAATAATTAATCAATTTTTTACACCAATTTTACCTTCAAATCTACATGGTCATTTTTGGCCCCTTTTATATACGAAATAAAAATGCAATTAACAACCTGAGTATACAAATCACTTGAGTTTTTAGGATTAAACAGTTTTAAAAAAAACTATTATTTTAAAAATCTCCGTTTTGTTTTGTTTGAAATGGGTTAAAAACTGTATGTATGACATCACACACCAGAAAATCACATTGACGGAGTTTCTTTTAATCAAATAAGTCCTTTGTTTACTCAAGAAGGCGTAATCCCCACCGCAATCAAAGCAGTCAATGAACCTGTGATCATTAAACATTATACAGAGAACCCGCTATTTGGGACAAAAAGTGACTGAATAATTTTGTCTCTAATGGCGGAGTATCCCTAATTTCGAGGTTCTGTTCTATCTGACAACTACAACTAAAATCTTTGGTTATTTTCTCACACTTTTTCCACCAGTAGCTTTGATTAACTTTATCAGATAGCGGCGTAGGCTGGTCCGATTTCCGGGGTTCTGTCTGCGTTTGGGGCTCACAAAAGTGGTCCTATGGTTTGATTTGCGGGGTGGTCCGATTTGTGGGGTTCCTTATTAATAGAAACCAATGGATTTCATTCGATTCTGGCGAAAAGTGGTCCAGTTTCCGGGGTGATCCTAATTTCAGGGTGGTCCGATTCCGGGGTTTTTGTGTATTAAATTAAATGGAACAATCATGAATATATGTTGTTATATTTAACATACATAAAGTCAGTTATAAGATTTAAAACAATGTATACTGTTATTAAAAATCGTTGCTACTACTCAATGCGGGAATTGTTGAGTAGTAAATAAAGTCTTCCGTGCCTTAAATCCTAATTTAGATAAATATTTGGAAGCTGTAGTTCAATATTAAGACATACACTGTTCTTCAAAGGTAAGCCAAATCTGTTATTTTAACTTTGAAAGAAAGAAATTAGACTCTTCCACCGACACTAGAACAAACAAGTGCGAAATTACAGTACAAGCGCTTAAGCAAGCAAGCAGGCCTATGTTTTTATTGCTATGATGCCGAATTAATAAGTCTACTTTTTCCTATTTCTTTATAATCATTTCTTTATTCTTTCGACACGTTTGTAGTAAAAGTATAGAGACACTTTTGAAAACATGATTCACACTTTAGCTATTCCTAAATTCTTGTTTATGTAACGGCCGAGATTAAGTATCTGAGGGACATCCATAAAGTACATACACACAAAAAGGAAGAAGCGTTTTTGGGATGATGAGTCGGAGAGGGGGGAAGGGGGTTAAAAGACAACATTTGTTATACTTTTACATCTATGAACGCAGGTTGTGAATTTTCGTAGCTTTAAAACCCCAGCCCATTGATGCACCTTCAACCCATTGCGGCATCTTCAATTCAATGCCGCATCTCCAAACTTAATGACACCTTTCACCCATTGTGGTACAGCAAACCCATTATGGCACCTTCAACTCGCTGCGGCACCTTCACCGCATTGTGGCACTGTCGTAACTGTCACTCGACACCACATTCTCTTAACCAGCATTGAACTCACTTCACATTGCATAAAGCAATCACCGATGCAATGCTTACAGAATATGCAACTATGTTATAACCAAGATATGCAGCTAGAAATTATATAAGTTTGCCATAATTCGCAGGCTAGAGTGATTACTAAAAACTTAAATTTTCCGTTAAACTATGCCTAACAAATGTTTGCCCTGTTATTCTATAGACTTATATTCACTGCAAAATCTTGGGCATGCTGTTACCACCCTTTCTCACCAAATATGATTACTTGTTTGATAACAAGCAGTAAAGGGAATAGACGAGGGGATTTCCCTCATCTCCGAGCACGAGTGATATAGAACCGACATGAAAAAGCAGTAATGCTTGCACTTACATCAATTCTGAAGAGTAAGGTTAAGAAAATTAACATGAACACTATATTTTCTGCGCACACAGTAACGGAATATCTTATGTTCTAGCCCTAACTTTTACATTGTTGATTCTTGCTCGTAGCCAGTAAATATGTCCTTTGTTTTACTATAGAGGTAGACCACGGAGGCGGTGAACTCTGATTTTGGCTACGTGTGGGAGGACTGTAAGCTAGCCGTTAACTTCATCGACGTCATGCTCAATCGATATTATAAAACAAATAGCTAAAATAATATATCTCCATCCTTCCCTATCTCCCTCCCTATCTTCTTTCTTTCTTTCTTTCTTTCTTTCTTTCGTTTCTTCTTTATCTGTATCTATCTTTCGATCTTGCTTCTTTCTTTTCCATTCCCTCTCTTTCTTACTTTCTGTCTTTCTTTCTGTCTTTCTGTCTTTCTTTCTTTCTTTCTTTCTTTCTTTTTTCTTTCTTTCTTTCTTTCTTTCATTATCATTTTCTATCTTTGTATCTCTCTCTATGTCTATTTGGCTCATTTTACGACATTGTTTAGAAGTTTCTTTTATTTGCAGTCATTTAACAAACTTGAAGTAATGTCTTAATATGTTTATCAAAAAAGTGCTCACTAAGATATTCTAATTCAAGTGTTTGAAGAAGTAAAACAATTCTGTTCCCTGAAGCGTGACAAATTAGATTTGACGTACTAGGAACTGTTGTTAACCTGCAACAGATGGAAACCTCTTGTTGTTGTAAATTTGTTTTAAAAAGATATGTAGGTCTTGTAAACAGGTCAACACACCATGACTCTTGTGAAATATTTATCCAATAGAGATTTACAATTAACAAAAACTATTGAATAATATTATTAAATACAAAATGAGTCTCAGGTCCTGGGAAAAATGTTTGCATTTCCTTTCAGTCTTAATAACAAAGGCTAGATCTCTATTACAATATCAATAATAGCAAAGAAACAACTGAATGAAATAACAGGCCTTAACTAATTAAAAAACAGACGAAAATTGCAACTTTAGTTCACTAATCCAAACAGTAAAATAAATATTGTGAAGAGAAAAGCATCACAAACGAATTTGTCTAGATTTATCCAAAGGGATTTGGATAAAAACAAATGTAGTGAATTACATTCTTGCATGTCTGACGAGGAGCAAAGATGTAAGAATGTAGTGGTTTTAGTTTAAATATCATGGCCTTGATCAAACACCTGATAAATTCACTCTTTGTATTTATCTTACGTCTACATTTAGAGAGAGTTCGACCTTGAATCAAATGTTTGTTCTACTGTTTAAATTCAATTTAATTGGGAAGTTTGTAGTCAATTAAAGGAGGTGGATTCAACTGTATTTATCTTGACATTAGAAATGCCTAACATTTCCACAGGTTCACTCCAACAGGGAATTTTTCTTATGGGTTAAACAGGCCTAAAACACATAGAGCGTTTGAAAACAAAAACACACAGAGTGCTTAGAACGGAAACATAAACCGTGCTTAAAACAAAAACATATATAGTCTTAAAAACAAAACAAATAGTCTGCTTTAAACTTAATTATATAGAATGCTTAACAACAAAAACATATAGAATATGAAAAATAAAACAAATAGAGTGCTTAAAAGCAAAACATATAGAGTACTTCAGAACAAAAACATAAAGAATGCCTTAAAACACAGATATATGGAGTACTTAAAACAAAAACATATAGAGTGCTTCAAAACAAAAACATATAGAGTTCTTAAAATCAAAATATGTTAAGTGTTTAAAAATCAAAACATATAAAGTGCTTAAAACAAAAACATACACAGCACTTAAAAATCTTAGAAATGTTTTTGGCTCCTACAAGTGTATTTACACTTGGGAATTTTAATCACGGTAGTTTATTGAATTCACACGATTTGGTAAGGTGTTTCGGTATGATTTCTTCTTCGCCATAACCTTGTCAGCCAAACTCGGCTAGAGCTAGAACGACCAAATTTGGCAGATACATAATTTTCAGAAATTCGTTAACATTTTAAATGCAATAATGGACATTTAAATTTTGCCATTGAATCTCTATAAAGGGCGAACATACAGTATGATATAGCTAACAGCACAAGCTATTTATCTCTCTCTACACTACCGACAAAAAATAAAGGAATATTACGCGTATGTGCTATGTCTTGCATCTTTGTTTTGGGGGTAAACAACAAATAACTTAGCGGGGATGATAATCTCCAACGGGTTTCCTTAACTTCATAAAGCAACACGAGAAGAATGATCCGTCCATTTATTACAAGATTGTCATGATATAAAGCAACACTAGTGATTATGACGCTATAATCATTTATTCATCCCAGCAAATATTTTATCAACATTTCATCAACATGATTTTCTAAAACCAGTAGTTGGCTGAAATGGTGTCTATGCCAAATGACCATCACTTAAAATACCCACCGTTCATATGACCACTAGACAAAAGACCACCGGCCGTATGACTAGTGGAAATGAAAAACCAACCATTTGACCCCTGATTTTTTTATTTACAGCCAAATTTTTTTATAGAGGTTGTCTTTTATTCTGCAGTTGCCTCTATAAGAATGGGGGCTCGGCCCATCAACATCAAAACTTTTTTTTGACTTTGGGAGAGTGACATATAGAGGTCGCGAAAATAATAATCACTGCACCGTCTGGACAGTGACAGTCATAAGGAATAGTACTCATCGCTCCACGAGTACGTCACGTGGTGCGAATGTAGTCTCTACTACATGAATACATGTCCCATTCCCCATGTCGTATGGTTATCAAATAGCGTACTTCATTTTATGATGTTGTGTGCTGTGTCATGTAACTACACTACCAATAAAACGAAGGCTATTTTATGCGATAATCAAAACGCTTAGTCATATCATTATGCTGTGTCATGTTACTACAATGACTGTTAAGCAAAACAGCTTCATTCTTTCGATATTTACTGCGTTTGCTTTTACACAGAACAATTATCAATCTCATATTATACTTACAATAGCTATATATTGTTTTTTTCCTAATTTAATTAGCACTGCACGCAATGACGTGAAATACGTAAATATTTGATTTCCTGAGCTATTTACAGGTAAAACTTCAATAACATAATACAGAAGCATTTGCAGGAGATGGTGTAATTAAGTCAATTAAATTATCTGACAAAAATAGTATATATTAGCTTTTAAGCACAGCTGTTCACAATTTGAGATACATCACAATAACAATTATATGAGCACTCTGTTGCTGTGCTTTTTCTAGTGTATCTATACATACAATAAACTCTATATCACAGGCATTCACGTGTATAAAGAGATTGTTTCAAAAACGTCGAAAATCAAGGTGCCATTGAGGCAAAGTACCAGTTGATCTTCGCAACAGCGGATGTCTTAAAAACGCAGCAACCACTGAATCATAACGCCAAATAAAAAGATAACATTTCTAAGATAAGAAATTTGTTGCATATATATATATCCAAAGTATGCCAACACCGTGCCATACTCTGTTTGCATCAAAATTCTTATCTCACTACTGCGTAGTTCCCTTAAATGTCCTCTGTAATAATATAAAGCTTTTCGTGTGGCTTATATAAAAACCTCAAAATGCACCCGTCCTACTCCCACCTTGGCATGCTGTGCTTGTGGTTTATATAAAAACAACAACCGCAAAATGCACCCACCCTACCTTCACATTGGTTCTACTTACCCCAGCCGCCACCCCGCCCCACTGAAAACATGTTGTGCTTGTGGTTTAAATAAAAATACATGCCATTAGATACACCCGCCCACCTCAACCTTGGCTCTACTTACCTCAGCCCCCCCCCCCCATCCCCACTGAAATCATGCTGTGCGTGTGGTTTTAATAAAAGTACATGACATAAAATACGCCCGCCCCAACCAAACCTTCCCAGACAGAAAGGAAGGTCAATGATGCGTAGCATATAGACATATCAATTATAAATTAATAATTGATATGTCTATATCAATTATCTATGGAACTAAAAGGGATTGAATTACCATGTTAACAATTTACTTTTGAGTAATTAATGTATTAATTTTCATCTATAAGTCAACAAGATCTGACTGGTTTAATCAGTTTCTAGTGCTACTGTATGAAAGTGTCACCACTGGTCACATCAAATTATGCTTTCTGAATACAGTGCGCATTCAGTTATCACTATGAATTACTTTATTGGAACTATTTTATTAGAATGTGGGAATGTTGTATTTCATTGGATTTCCATTTGACATATCAGAATTGCTAAAGATTACGCGGTATTACAGTATACGAATGCACTATACAATAAAAAGTATACGATAACAAATACAGTATACAGTGCACGAATACAGTATACACTGTACGAATGCAATAGACAGTACACGAATGCAATACACAGTGCACGAACGAATGCAGTACAGTGCACGAATGCAGTACACAGTGCACGTACGAATACAGAATATATAAACATGCTATGCATAAATACAGTACACAAATGCTGAAATGCAGGATACAGTTCACAAATGCAGTATGCATTACATAAATGCAGTATAGTGCTCAAATACAGAATGTAATGTACAAATACAGTATGTAATACCCAAAAGCAGTATATAATGAACAAATACAGTGCACGGTGGAAGTACAGGCATGTGTAATAAATAGTTACTACAATATCTCGTAATAATAAAATGTATTCGATTGACTCTTGATAGCAATTTAAAATGCCACATTTGCCAACACTTCAAAATAAGGTTGCTTTTGCTTCCCCTTCCCTCTCCCTCTCTCCCTTCAACCTCCCCCTCCACCCCCTTAATCTCGCACTCCCTCTCCAGTTTCCATTCTTGAAGAACTTCATCTACTGGTTATTTATGTTATCTCCTTTATTTTTAACGCACGAAAACCATAGACTTTAGTGAGCTTTTCAGATCCGAAGCCTGATACAATTTCGAACAAACTCAGAAAGAATGAAGGAATCAGGGAAATGCCAGCAACACAACTGCGTCCGGGATTTTCATAATAGGCAACGAAGATTATGAATGACACAATTCGTGAACATTTTAATTCTGGTATAGATCAGACTATAGTGCTACTGCCGCCGACCTTACCCCTTTCCTTTGCTCCTCCTCCCCCAAATGATGTAATTAGATTTATCGTATAGAGAACTGATGCCCTGAAATGATTACATTACAACTGAGACGCATTGCAAAGCAAAGCAGCGACTAGAATTCTACAAGACAAAATGACATAAAAGCACCCACTTATTCGAAACAACATTTTTTGGCTGGATCTTTTCTGAGTGGAATTTACACATTTCTGCTTACCTTACATGGTCGGGACGTATAAAAAGCCACCTAACATGATCACCTTACATGATGGGGGACGTATAAAAAAGCCATTTTGTATCTTGGAAGTGGGTGGTGGGGGTCAGCTTTAATACATAAACTAACCGTTTACTTTTAATGTCTAATAGATAATTGATTATCAGTGTTACCGCAAACATTGTCATTGATTACCGTTTTGTAATCGTATCGCATTGTAAAAGTTCATTTGACAGTATACTGCACCATGACCATGCACTACATCTGGGCCATGTTCCACATTATAATCGACATGAACCTCATTGTGAGCCCATAAGGCCTTGTGATCATGTACCACACTGTCACCGTGTATACCTTGGGATAGGTCTTTTGACAGTATACCACATTATGACCATTTAAAACTTGGTATTCTTGTACCACATTATGACCGGTTTGCTTATTGAGTAGTTCATTGTATTGATATCGCATGCCATATTGCTATGGTGTGATGCACTATGATCCTGTACCACACCTGCATTTCAATCGTGATCATACAACCTTTTGATTGTGTATCACATTGTGATGTTAAAACGCTTTGTGGTCATACAACCTTTTGATTGTGTATCACAGTGTGATGTTAAAACACTTTGTGGTCATACAATCGTTTAATCATGCATTACATTGTGATGCTAAAACGCTTTGTGATCATACAATCTTTAGATTACATATCACATTCTGCTCTTGTATAGCTTTGGGCCCTGGTAGACTTTTTATCTTTACATGCAATCCTGTAATGTCGGAAAATTTTACAAACTTCCTCGAGTGCGAAAAGAAACTAAATGTCGTTGTTTACATGTCACTGTGTTAATACGCGATCAGCTGCATTAATGCGCGATTAGTGGAACTAATGCGCGATCAGTTGTTAAAAGTTCATTATTTATGTACGTAAAATATTGTACAGACAATCTGTACATAAAGTGTTTTGTTTCTCAGATTTGTGAATAAAAATGAAGTAAAATAAATAACGGAGAAATCTGCATAATACTTAAGGGGTTTGCTAGGGTGTTGTAGAAGCTACTCTTTGAGATGTCAGTTATATGGCAGTTGTCAGTTTTGGCGTTGCATTTATTGAGATAAAAACTGAATGCTCTGTTTATGTGTGAAACGCCAGTTGACATTATTTTAACCTAAAGCAGGGCCTTTAAAAGAAATTGCGACACTATTTACTCAGTTACAAATTTCATGACTTATGCTGTTGCATACTGTTATGGTTGTGCAAAAGTTATCAGAGAAAAATCGTCCTTCCCTTCCATGTAAGTTGCTGAAGTTTAAATAACTGTAATTATAATTATGACTGGTAACTTTGTTCCATATGGCTATTCAACGCTTTATTAAATAATATTCACCCAACCTTGTTTTGAAAAAGAGGTCAGTCGTATATAAGTTACTTAGTTACACACTTGACGCCCCTCGAACAATGCAACTAAACGGCTATGTGGAATTCATAAATCACGTGTTTACACAGTAAATGTCGCCATACAATACGATTAGTGTAAGCAAGTGACTGGATAAAATTCTGAAGTCGTTTATTCAAACACAAGATGCTCTAAACAATAGAAGACTGCATCAGCACAGGAAATTGTGTCTGCAGAGTAATTGATTAGATTATGTAATGTATGAAACAAGGGTGTCGTTAAACTCTCTTTCCGGGCAAATAAATCGCTTGCTGCGTTGCCCTCTGGCCCAGTTAAGGGTCTGCTTCTTCCATAGACTGTGTACTGATCTGGAAAAGATACATTAAAGGTGTAGTAGTGGTATATGTGTTAGAAATCAACTGTGTATATTGGAAATCAGTTATGTGTTTGGGATTTTGGACACGCAGTAACCTATTTTGAGGACACAAAGTCACCGAATAAGATTAAGTTATTATGTGCGTCAAAATCAAATATCTGGATTAATGTATGTCCAGTAAGACCTGTTCCATATGATCATGACGATTGTTGAGGCGTTGGTTAAAAATAACAGATACACGTTTCTCAGTTTTACAGCATATTTATCCAGTATACAGATGTAAACTTTCTGCAGTTGCTAGTTTATTTTTAAATTTACTCGCGAAAACTTCTGAGACACTATTCTACTTATGCGTCTATAGTTTTTTTATGTTTTTCTATTTGTTTTCTATATGCTTTGCTATATGTTTAGTGTTTACTGCTGCAAATGTCAGTGACAAGCTCTTTAAAACATGTTGACAGTTTTCACATCAGCTTCTGAAATAAATAAATTATCAAGTAGATAAATAAATTCAAAATAAAAAACCCAACCACTAGAAAACAAATATCGTACCATAAAAAGTGTATGAATGCAGAATGTCTTTGTGTGTCAGTTTAAGTATCACGTCACAAGTTCAAAATGCTGAGAACAGCAAACAGTTTTTCTTTTGAAAGAGAGCGATGCACTGTAACGTACTTAACTGTAGTTTTATGGAATGTAATCCACTGTAAGTTTCATTCTAAAGGCATTCAAAGTGTAGTTTTTATAGAGTAAACATGCAGCATCTGTGGCGTGAGTTATAACAGGAATCTTGCATAGTATATAAACATTTTCTCGTGAAATCTTAGATATCTCTGTCTTTTTCAAAGCTTTACCCTGAAATAAAACAATGAGGATGACGCGATCTAATCTGTATGTAATTTTTTTCACTTTCACATTTATGACATATTTCCCCTCTATTAAGTCTAAATGTTCTGTCCGTGCCATTTTCTATTCTATTCTCAACCATGCAGTGTACGTGACGTCACATGATGACGACACACAGCCTTCATTGTATTCACATCAAGTTCACAAAAAAAGTCTACGTTTGTCATCTACGAGGCTAATGTGGCTAAGAATCTGTCTATAAAAACACAAACGGGACTTAACTAGGCTGCACTTGTTCTCAAAACAAAAGCTTGTGACGCCATACTTACATCGTAACAATTTTCGCATTCGGTGTTTTCTTACAACACAAACAAACATTTAAACACAAAACTAAGTAAATATCAACATGTTTGTTCCTACTTTGAAGTTTACAATAAAAATTCAATGTCGGATTGTCAACAATTCT
>OX457028.1:82945615-83063301 GCA_949752745.1 Protula sp. h YS-2021
CCCCTCCTCCCCCCTTCCCACTCCATCCCAAATCATCACGGCCAAAACCTGTGTGCGTGTGGGTGAGTTTAGCAGTTTTGGGCCAAAAAAAAATAAGAATAATAATGCTAACCAACACCCCCCCCCCCCCCCAAATCCTGCCCCTCGACGATACAAGTAAATTGTTTTGGTAAAGAGGGAGGACTGGTAATGTAGCTCACACTGCAGGACAAAGCATTTCACTGGTGTGGAGATGAAACTTTTATTTTAGTTTGTTATAAATTGCTACAGCAAAAAAAAAAAAACAAACAAACAAAAAAAAAAAAAAAACACTCAAACTGTCCAATTTTACATATATTTTCTGTTGATTTCACAGTCAGGTCGTGGTCTAAACTATTTGATATCAGATTGCCTGGGGTCGTAGTCACGAAAGTTAACTCTGCAGTTAACTGATTCCTTTAATTGTCCCGTTGAAAACCAGATCATAGGAAAGTAAATTAATGCATTTAACCTATTCAACAAACAATGTGACCTAAAATTGTTTCCGTGACATAGCTAGATTAACAATTTTTTGCTTCCAAGAGTAAGGTTAATTGCACAGCTAACTTTTATGAATACCGCGGTTGTCAGTTCACACAACCATTTGTCTGTTCTGAAAATAAATTACACTTTTGTGAAAAACAAATAGCAGTCATTTGTTTACAGAACCGAATTTACGGAAATTCACAAGATTACTGGACCGTCTGATTTCGAACGCTTATGGCTATTTAGTATTTTCTCCACTACCTGCTTTAAGTTAGGAAAATCCATACGAACCTTGACTACCTTTGGCATAACCTTGATACGGATCGCTGGTGGAGGTAATGCGCAGAGTACCTCGCAGGTCAGCCACGGGCAGGGCAGGCCATCAATAACCTACGCCCCCTTTCCCCCACCCCCCCCCCCCCTCCCCTGATCTGGACATGGGGAGTCACACTTTGGAGGCTGTATTGTCATAGAATTGACGAACAGATCCAGTACTGGGAGGTGCATGGGGATTTTCGTGTTACCCATGAATACAAAGACCTCTTAATTGTATCAATGAACCATGGGGGTCATGTTAAGGGCGAGGGGCCGTTACTGCATGGATGACTTGCCCTGGTCTGGAGGCCAGGTTCGCTAAAACTCACAATCTTTGCCGGCGGAAAAAAGTTCTTTTTCGGCCATGATCGGAGCAGAGCGCAATTCATGTAAGTCCTTGACGGTAGATGCAATGCTGCAGGAGAGCGTCTTGTCTCATATGAATCATGGACCACATCCATCATATAGGTGGATAACCTGAGGACGCCACGTGTTTGCCAGGACCAGGCATTCCACTAGTGTCGTGGACACCGGGTCACAGAGCCGCAAATTCTCCCACGTGGATTTCAGTGCCTTGAGCGTGGCACAAAGATACTTCAATCGCCTTCGCGTTCTTCTCCATTGAAGGAATATCTGAGCCACTTTTCATACTCGGTATCCACACGGTGCGCTTAACTAGATGCTGCAGCAGTTCCACAGGGATGCTATCGTCCGAGGAGTCATAGGTGGAAGGTCGGACGTAGCATTGCTTTGAAAGCTGAAACCGTGATAGCGTCCGCCCGCTAACTAACATCCATGTGCTAGAAGTCATCCATATGCTTGACAGCACAGCACAATCTGCAGCGACAGAAATGCTGGTATGTTCCATCCGTGGCATTTGCGATGCACTCGGCGATGGCGAGAGTTCCTCCTGTGCCGGGTTGCCCAACTGGCCTACTGGGCCTGTAAAAGCGATACCCCAGTCTTGCAGGTCACCAACACCTGGTCACTAGAGGATTGTGACTTGGTTCCACCTCCAGAGCTTTCACCGTCTCTGTATTGCGGCTCAAGCCTTATCCAGATTAGAACGTTCACCACTTATCGGAAGATTCAGTTCTGCTGCTGTTTCAGAATAAGCCGCGGTTTTGTTTTGTCTTTCATTGTCTTTTCGGCTTCTTCTTTATTACTGAGGACATCTGATCCCATGTCCACCTGCGTCAATGATAACTTCTTGCCCAGGATGACAGAGCTAGCCGCCTTCACTGTGGCCCACCGACTCATTTGGCGGTGGGAGGGGCAGAGGTTAACATGCCTGAGCTAGCCGCTTGCATTGTGCCCTCTCACTCTTTGGTGCTGGCAGGGGCGCGAATTAACGCCGTCCTCTTCCACGCCTCCGTTCCTTCTTGTTACGTGTCCGATTGATGGGCTCTTTGTGAGGCAGGCTGCAATACTCCAGGCAACTTAGCTTACCTTCACAAAGAGACAAACCACTAGAAACAGGACAATACCCTACTGGATAATACCCTACGTTGGACAATTCCCTACTTTTTAAACAGAATTTTGTTTTGCTATTCTGAGTTTTACGTACACATTCTTTTTTCCGGACTGTAAATGAGATGACTGTAAATGTTACCAGTAAATATACAATTAGTCAAATATGTCATTAATGACAAAGACGCCTGGAGCTTTTCTAAGTAAGTGCGCTGTCAGGAAAACCATTTCGAACGCTCTCAATGACCAGGGAGATACAAACAGGTGTCAAAGGCCACTTCTTCCGGTCCCGGACCGTCCAGTTCGGTCCAGGGCTGGAAGGAGCGATCCAGGACTACGGGTCACAACAACTAAGCTCCGACGACCGTGAGGGTGCCATGTGGGCTGAAAACTTAAAAAAAAACGGTGCAAGAACGGGTCTGTGGCAAAAGCCGTGCCATACGCCATAGAAGTGCCACAAACATTTCTAATCGTCATGTCAAAGTGAAAAATCATCCAACTCGCATACGACAACACCAAAAACCCGTCCTTACGGAGTGCACAAGCTTAAGCAAACTGGCAAGACATGGGTGGCGCTGAGAAAAGCTTGCAGTCAAAACAGGCAACTCCGTGTGACTTAACACGACTCCAGGTCGTGTGTGCAATTCATTCAGTTGAAATTTCTTCGAGCTGTAGCTTCTTGTGGCATTACCGCTAGATGCAGACTCACCTCTACCAGACCGAAGTGCCAGAATTTCACTTCTGCTGAACCAGATTCATCAAAAGTATTGGCCAGAGAACAGTGATAAATGAGTACTTTATCTATTAAATAAGACACAGAAGTAAAAGATATCGCACGTTTCAACTGACTGCCTCACGAAAAAAATTGAAGAGCACACAAAATGGCTTGTGTTTGTAAACTCGCACTCGAAAGGCTGTATTACAGCAGTGACGTCATACAATGTTTTTGCCCATTTGTGATTGGTTCTTGAGAGATTGGCGGGATGGAGCGGTTCAAACCGCTACAGCAAAAAGTTGTGCTCTAATGCGTGAAAGATAGAAACCGGAAGGAACCCCCATCTAAAAGTGGAAAGATGTAACCCGACAAAATTTTAGCGGATATTATACGTGTAAAATACGTGGGCAAAATGGGAAAGTTGCGCGTCAGTGCATATCAGTGCTCTTATTTCTGAGGTACGGCTGCTATAAGACGGGGGGGGGGTGCGAAAGTCTCAACTACCCAACTACCTCCCACCCCAAACCCACCGGGCTTTAAAACCCAGGCTTAACTCAAACATTGGACGTTTTGAGATTACCAGATGAAAGCTTAAGGCGAGTGAGCTAACTGTCAACGGCCCCTTCACTCTCTCCCCCAGCCCCTCCCCGCGACCCCCCCCCCCCCCCTTCTTCGCCCTCCACCAGATCCTGTGTCGATAAGATCACTTTTTGAAAAAAAAACATCCGATTGTTATTTTAAGTTGAAGCAGAAGAAAAAAAAACATATACAGAACAAAAATATATTGACAGAACTTTCTCCGCAGTGTTGCTAGGCGACACTTTTGCTGTTCATTTCCTGTCAAAATAACTCTAAAACTCTTCACACCCTAACCAAATTGACTGTGGTCTTGCCTTTCGGGTCACCCAGCCACCTTCTAATATTTCAACAAGATAATTCCGTTATCTATGAATTTACAATCTCCACATTGCTTCTCTCGAACTGTCTTATTCTTTTACTGACTTTGATTGTACAAGTTAGCCTCTTCCGCCCGATAGGAGGGTGGGGGTGGGGGTGGGGGGGGGGGCGCTCAAAGTACTCGGCGGTCATTTAAGCAAGGCAAAGTCTCCTGATCCTCTCCTAGACTGCAAATTATTTCTGTTTGACATCCTTATAACCCTCCCCCCCCCCCCCCCCGAGGGCAAGCAAGGCAGGGGGATGGGCTTTCACTAGAAAGTATTGTACTCTACGCGTTAGAAAAATAAAAAGAAAAGGGGGGAAAATGGGATAAAGGGGAAATAAAACGACATAATTTTGAGGTGATAGGCGGGTCTGCGCGGAATGCCATTCTCGCTAAGGATCGAGGGGATAAGGTAGTTTTCATTCAATACTCCATATTTCACACAAAACAATCCACGTCCAGCAAAAAAAAAGGGATGAACTAGAAAAATTGTGTTCTCGCAGTTCTCAAGTGTATGAGGGGTGCAATACTGAAATAATACCCTTTCTTCAAATGTTTGTTTTGTACTTAAAAAATTTCTTGAAAGACCAAACTTGTATAAAACATTTTAATAGACACTTACTATACTTTGGCGGAAAGTTTGGAAATAGTTTAGATTTGTCAGATTTTGTCGACGGTTTTTTATTTGTTTTATTTTTATATTGTTTTGTCATTTCCATATAAATGTGCCATTTCGATATCGTGTCATTTCCATATGAATGTGCCATTACGATATCGTGTCATTTCCATATGAATGTGCCATTTCGATATCGTGTCATTTCCATATGAATGTGCCATTACGATATCATTGTGCCACTTCCATGTCGTTGTGCAATTACAATATCGCTGTGACTTTCGCTATCGTTGTGTCCTTTCGATATCGTTGTGCCAATTCGATATCGTTGTTCCACTTCGATATCATCGTTTCCCTCGTCAGTCTGTTTAGTCTTCTTTCTATGAATGCAGTTACGAGCGTATTCAAATTAATTACCATATTTGTGCAAGATTCTTTTTCATATAACCCCCTAAGCGCTCATTGGGCGATTTAAAAAGAAATCATGAATAAAGATTGTAAGTAATATGTAGCTAACTGCCCAACCACCCCCCTCCTTCTCACCCTTTCTCAGGAACTCTCCTGACAAGATATTGTTAACCGCATATCTCTTACTTAAAGTTGCCTGTCAATATTCCTTCTCACACAACAGGCACTTCGTGTTGTCACAGCTTTTTCCGCAACAGTTTCCCATTTCCATTTTTTCTGCATTTTTTGTGCATTCTTTAGCATTTGTCTGCGTTTAGAATTTATCTGAAGGGCGAAGTTTCCTCGTCACAGAGTCTGTCGCCGTCATTGTTCGTTTCCATTCTGTTGTATTTGGTTTTTGTGTCTTTCTTTATTGTTATTTTACACACCACAATGCGGGTGAAATCAGTTTGGCTCTATGTACAATACCGGGAAGGGTAGTTGGGTCGTTTTTCTTTCTGTTTGTCTGTTTTTTCCTGTTTTGTTCCATACAGTTTTCAAATTTCCTGAGGGAAGCCATATTTCGTCTCAGTTTTCTTAAAATGCGCAAACTATAAGATGTTTATTTCTCACAATTCTTGAAGTGGTGCAGGGGGTTTGCAAGTACCACAGAAGGAAGGCTCATGGAATGCCGTTTTCAAATCTAATGAGAATTCTTGATATCTCTAAATTAATTATAAATATCTCTAAGTAATACAAGCACATCTAAAATTATTTACACTCGCATAGCTAAATAATTTTAATACATAAAATTCAATTAAAGATATCTATGGATAAGTTGAATATGTTTCAAATCCAACCAGATATATCTGCAACTCGAAGATATTTTAGGTAATTTTGTATCAAAATTTTTGTCTTTATTATTATAATTTATTTTAGATATATTTAATATCTCAAAATTAGGATATATCTATTCACTTTTATTCATATTTCAATCAACTCGATTTATCTATAATACAATTTTATTTAATTTTCAACTAAACTAAACTAAACTTATTTTTTGAAAAATAAAATAGCGTGCGGTATATCAAAATTTCGCTATACATATTAGTTCTTTATTTTCTTTAAATAAATTTAAATTTCTGAGGTTGAATTTAAGACATCTTTAATGTAATTTCAGATATTTCTAAATAAATTTTAGACATCTCTTAAATCGATCTGAATATTATAACTAGACACATAAAGAGAAGTCTCTGACACAATTTCAAATATCTAAAATTCATTTAAAGAGATCTGAAATTCAGTGAAATATAGTTGGAATGGCATTAGAACAAACAAGATTTATACCATAAAGAGATGCCCTTGGTAGCCTTTTCAAAGTAACTGCTGTATGGGTGCGTTTTTCTTTGTGTGTTAATTTTTTACTCATTTATTGTGCATACTACACACCAAAATCATGAATTTCCCGTAAATTGCCTCCAATCCTCTGGAGAGATATTTAGCACTGACATTTTTCTCATACGCTCTACAAATTATCTAGATAGAATTTTGCTGATGTTTTCTTGTTTGGCCTTGTGTAGAGCGATATGGGTAATTATCAGGGAGAGATAAACCATTGCAGAAAAAAGCCGTTCCACTTGTATCAATATTTCTCATAAACGAAACTACACCAGTTTATTTTTGCACTGAAAATTCATTGATTTTTTTTCCAGAAATAAGGAGCGGGGTTAATTAAAGTTACGTTTGATGAGTAAAATATTAATGAAATGATGCAGCGAATCAGA
This sequence comes from Protula sp. h YS-2021, assembly GCA_949752745.1. Classification (NCBI taxonomy): domain Eukaryota; kingdom Metazoa; phylum Annelida; class Polychaeta; order Sabellida; family Serpulidae; genus Protula; species Protula sp. h YS-2021. The sequence goes on from OX457028.1 coordinate 82,952,344, forward strand.
TGACTACCATAAAGTGACCCTGAAAAAGTGACTGTCATAAAATGACCACCATAACGTGACAACCATTAAGTGACAACCATAAAGTGACCACACAAAGTGACAGCCACAAAGTGACAACCATAAAGTGACCCCACAAAGTGACAACCAAAAAGTGATAACCATAAAGTGACGACCGTAAAATGACCCTCATAACGTGACAACCATAAAGTGATGCCATAAAGTGACCCCACAAAGTGAAAACCATAAAGTAACAACCATAAAGTGACAACCATAAAGTGACAACCATAAAGTGACCCCACGAAGTGACAACCATAAAGTGACAACCATAAATTGACCCCACAAAGTGACAACCATAAAGTGACAACCATAAAGTGACAACCATAACGTGACAACCATAAAGTGGCCGTTATTTTTCCTCACACTCCAGAAATGAGTTTACTTTAGTTTTGCCAACGCTCCAGTGTAGTAGCCATGGAAATTATGCATCAGTACTCAATAGCCCTCTGTGGCGAAGAAACAGATCGGTTTGGACAAAACTTTGGCTAATGTTTTCGCTAATTTATAAATTTAAGTTGTTTTATATTTTAATCAGTCAAATTACTGTATTTTTTTTATTTTTCACCATTTTTATTTTTATTCCAAACTTAGGGTGCATCAGACGGTATGGCCAATAGAAAACCTTCTGACATTTGTGTTGATCATTGGGAGGTTGACAATTTGACCCACCCCAAAATGGTTTTTGATAGTTGATACGTTCATTTTTTTTCACACACACACGCAAAAGCTTGAAAAAGTTATACCAGTCATAACTTACATTATTTCCATTATCCGAAACTAGACGCCCTAAACATCTAAACATTTACCTCTCCCCCCCCCCGTCCTCCCCCCCCCCCGCAAGCGCCCCCCCCCCCACCCCCTCCATCCTAATGGAAAAGCATCATTGGCAAAGAAGTTAATCAATCTATGAGGCAAAGATATTGCTAATGGGTTTCATTTCCGTTTATTACTAAATTAAAGACAAAACAGATGGGGGTATTACTGTAGCCTGAGCATCAAATGCCATAAAACGGCAATGGTTTACGACAACTGAAGATGCCAGTAATTGATGAATGTTCTCTTTTGCGGTCGTCTGTAACAGCATTATTACAGAGTACAGCTGTACTATGAAACAATCATTTAAGATGACGTAATAACGGGAAAGAGCACCATATATGGTACATTCAGCATAGAACTATACAGAATAGCAGAAAACGTATCCAATTTCTTCGGTACAATGCCAAGTTAAAGATACCAGGATGTTACATTTGCTGAGCCCAAGATAATGCATTGGAAAATTCAATGTGTCGGTTTATCAGGCCATTTCTGTTTTTCCTCGGATGTTAGATATCCTGTGTCTTGACTGGTGCATCTGCTCTGCGCTGGACCTTAGTTTGTACTCCCGACCAAACTTGGCACATGTATTGAGGGTCATCTGAAGTGGTACAGGTGATAAAAATTTTTGACCTTGACCTTACTGGTCAAGGTCAAATCGCGAAAAACGTCAGTCGGTTTCCAGACATCTACAGCAAGGCCGTTTAAGCTAGAAAAGCCAAACTTGGCACATATATAAAGGACGATGTGATCTGAGGCACCCGTTAAAAATTTTTGACCTCAAGGTCAAATCGCCAAAAACGTTATTTAAGAAAAATAATCAATTATCTCGAAAACGGTAAGAGGCAGAGCAATTTTGACTTCATTTTCGACCTACACCCCCTATACGACGATACGTAAGGTATAATTTCCGATGTCCTTGACCTCCAGGTTACTTTCGAGCCCCAAACCGGAAGTTGGCCTTTATCTCGAAAACGGTAAGAGATAGAGCAATCGGTTTCCAGACATCTCCTCAAAGACCGCTGAAGCCACTCCAACCAAACTAGGCACACGAATTGAGGGTCATCTAAAGTGATGCACCTTATAAAAATTTTTGACCTTGACCTTACCGGTATAGTTGGTAGTATTTAGGAGGATGTTCTACATTCAGACATATGAAAATTTTTAACAAATAGCAATATCATCTACCTTCTAAGTTATCATTCCAAGTGGGGTCTAATTCGCTGTGCGAATTTCATTCTAGTATTTACTGTGCTTTGGTTGTTACAGTAGTTGGAAAACAAGAGTTCCACCACAGTGATGACGTCATAATGACGTCAGAAAGGTGTGGTGGATCTGGATCGGATTGATAGGGCTGAGCGCGCGCCCGTGCCAATGACGTCATCATGACGTTATAATGGCGTCATGATGACGTTATGACTTCATGGCGTCATAATGACATCATAATGACGTCATACTAACGTAAGAGACTCCTGAGCAGCATAACCCTAATCCTAAGTCACCTGTCAATCATCATGATGTCATCAGTCACGCGACCTGTCAATCATCGGTCATGTGACCCTAACCCTATATGATGAATGTTTTCCCGAACATTAACCTTACGTCCCGCGTGGCTCACTTGGTAGAGCATGGGACTCGTGGGCGGAAGATTGGTGTTCGATCCCACCCTCGGGCAACACTTCCACCATCTGTCTATCATATCTTTAGACTCCCCCCTAGGCCATAACGCATACATTCATCACGCACTCATTCATAACACACATTGGTCATACACATTCATCACGTACTCATTCATAATGTACTCATTCATAATACTCATTCATAATACACATTCATAATGCACTCTATGGTTTAGGGTTAGGCTGCCCATACCTGGGCTCGAACCACCAACCTTCCAACCATTGGTCCGACCAGGAGTCCCACGCTCTACCAGCTGCACATTTGTAAAAACATATCATGTATGAAATAGGTTTGGACATTTTACCAAGCTGCTTATTCGAATACTCTGAAGTCATAGTAGTGGAAAAATGAGGGTTTTAAAGCACATTTAACAAAATTAGTTTTTGAAAACATATTTTGCCATGGTATGGGGGAAAATTTGAGATTTTTTCATATTTACCAATCGGTTGGTTGTTGGAAAATGGGAAGTGAAAATGTGGTTAGTTATGTATGAAGACCGCGTCCCTTCAAGCATGTGTTCGAATGGCAAGCCCATTCAAAGATGTGTTCGAATGGCAAGCCTATTCAAGCATGTGTTCGAATGGCAAGCCCATTCAAAAACGTGCTCGCATTATTTTTTGGAACATATTACGTCATGGTATTGTTCAACAATTTTTTAACAAGTTGTTCAACAATTGGTAACAAATTGGTCAACAAATTGCTCAACATGTTCAACATGGTATTCACCAAGTTCAACATGTTCAACATGTTCAACATGTTGTTGAACAAGTTGAACATGTTCAACATGTTGTTCAACAAGTTGTTTTTCAAAAAGTTTTGTATATGAAGCTATGTTTAAAGACTTTTTCATCATTTGAAAAGTGTAGGTTGAACCGAAAGGATGTATAAATGCAACATTTGTTCGAAATCTTACAATTGGCACACAAAGTCACATGTGGTAAAGTTATTTCTAAACAGATTGGGACATGGTGTGTTCAACCTCGAGTGTGGCAACTCACTATAAAGCATAAAAGGCACCCGTAACACACATTCTGTATCAAGATACTGAAGAGTGATTATGTCTGCAGTGAGTGAACAACTACCATCTATGGCAATGCCTGCAGAAAAGTCTGAGACAATGCCTGCAGAAAATTTTATAGTAAAGCTTGAGACAATACCTACAGCATAGTCTGAGGCAATGCCCATGGTAAAGTCTAAGGTCAAGTCAGGTCAGCAGCGTCAAAAGCGACCACATCTTAGAAAGATGAAAAGAGATGAGTTACCACCTACGACGTCGCCGTGTAAAAAGCGAAAAATTAAGACAGAGCTTAAAATGAAGCGAGAACCGGAGCGTAAAGCTGGCACTACAAAGTCAATGAAGAAAAGTGCAGACGATTTACCGGTTGTGATATCCATTAATGGAGAAATATATATTAAATTGGCGAAATATCAACAGAAAGTGATGGTTAACATTCGTGAATATATTACGGATCATACATCTGGGAGGTTGCATCCTACCAAAAAGGGAATTTTGTTGTCATTGAAAGATTGGCAAATGCTGAAGAAGTAAATGACGTCAGTGGATCTCATGCTTCAGAAAATGGATGTGTATAAATGCAGTGACTGTCAGCAGACGGTTGAGTAGAAAGTCATTGAGCGAGACGACTGTATACGGTTTTAACAGTGTGACGAGCTTAGTGGATGCTATGATTTCATCTCCCTCAGTGCAGAAGATTGACAAAAACTTGAAACTTAGCTTTGAAGCAAATAGACATGTACATTTGATATATAAAATTGTCTTTATGCCTCATGTGTAGACAATGAAATGAATTAACATTATCTATGTTGATGTGAAGTCAGTTTTTCTAACATGTGTAAACTTATCAATTTAAGTTCTTGTGAGTGGGTACATGTATTAACATAATATGTATTTGAAATATTTTTATTTTTATCGTTATTGTATATATTTGTAATATTCAATAAAATAAGAAACACATATGTTGCATTTTAACTTATTTATTTTTCTCATACAATACTTGAATATAATACATAATGATACAATACTTGAATATAATACATAATAATACAATACTTGAATATAATATATAATAATACAACATTAATTATAATACATAATATATGATATATAATATATAGTTTACGGGTGAATTCACACCACACTAGGGACCTTAGCCTCTCGCGACTTCATATGTTGTAAAGCAAGACATATATTAATACACAACGCTTAAGTTAATAAAATATTACAACATTTATAAAGTCTTATTTTTCTTCATCTGTGTCACTCTGTCCACTGTCCATATCAATTTCTTCGTCACTGCTGCCATCCTCCTCCTTATCTAGTAGCTCTTCAAAGAATGCATCGTTTCTTCTTATAGCCGCTTTTAGTGCCTTTAAATACTTGTGATGTTTTTCATCAACAAAGTAGTTAAAGTCCTCTAAAATGGTTTGATTATGGTGGCTTTGTTCTAGACGTTGGGTATATTTGAATAGCCTCATCAACAGTTGTTTTAGTCATGCTTATAAATGGGTCGAAGGTCATCGCTTGCTATTTCACGCGCATCTTCAAACCCTTGTTCTTCATATTCTGAAACCTTTTCTTGAAATATGGCATCATAGTCATCGTAGACTTCGTAGAACAATATCATACCAAACTGAGTCTATTTCTGACACACTTTCACAGTCTGTTTCTGACTCACTTTCAGAGCTCCTGTCATCAACACCCTCAACACACTGCTCCATATGTTTGAACAAAGCTTATTCGCTGTTGCATAATGCACCACATTCTGTAGAAGCATGTGCATTCTTTTCAGCCATGTTGACTCTTTGACTTTCCATAGAAGACTCATCTAAAGTTTCAGTGAAACTTTTTACAGGATTTTCCATATCTATCTCCAATTCTCCTTTAAGTGCCTTTTAAGACTTTGTGGCCAATTGTAAGATTTCGAACAATGTTGCATTTATACATCCTTTCGGTTCAATCCACACTTTTCAAATGATGAAAAAATCTTTAAAAATAGCTTTATATACAACAACTTGCTGAATAACAACTTGCTGAACAACATGGTGAACATGTTCAACTTGTCCAACAACATATTGAACATGTTGAACATGTTAGACACGTTGAACAACATGTTGCACATGTTGAACAACATGTTGAACAACATGTTGAACATGTTGAACAACATGTTAAACTTGTTGAACAACATGTTGAACATGTTTAACAATTTGTTGAACAATTTATTAACGAATTGTTGAACAACTTGTTAAAAAATTGTTGAACAATACCATGACAAAATATGTTCCAAAAACAATTCGAACACGTCTTTTGAATAGGCTTCCCATTCGAACACATGTTTGAAGGGACGCGGTCTTCATACATAACTAACCACATTTTCACTTCCCATTTTCCAACAACCAACCAATTGGTAAATATGCAAAAATCTCAAATTTTCCCCCATACCATGGCGAAATATGTTTTCAAAAACTAATTTTGTTAAATGTGCTTTAGAACCCCCATTTTTCCACTACTATGACTTCAGAGTATTCGAATAAGTAGCTTGGTTAAATGTCCAAACCTATTTTATACACAATATGTTTTTAAAAAACTAAATTTGTTAAATGTGCTTTAAAAGCATCGTTTTCCCACTACTATGACTTCAGAGTACATGAATGTGTACATTTTAGCCTTAATATAGCATGTTTTCACAAACATTCTGGTTGAGCCGGAAATGCTCAGTTGGTAGAGCGTGGGACTCCTGGTCGGACCCGTGGTTGGAAGGTTGGTGGTTCGAGCCCAGGTATGGGCAGCCTAACCCTAAACCATAGAGTGCATTATGAATGTGTATTATGAATGAGTATTATGAATGACTACATTATGAATGAGTATGTGATGAATGTATGCGTTATGGCCTAGGGGGGAGTCTGAAGATATGATAGACAGATGGTGAAAATGTTGCCCGAGGGCGGGATCGAAAACCAATCTTCCGCCCACGATTCCCATGCTCTACCAAGTGAGCCACGCGGGACATTCATCATATAGGGTTAGGGTCACATGACCGATGATGATTGACAGGTCACGTGACTGATGACATCATGATGATTGACATGTGACCTATTATTAGGGTTATGCTGCTTAGGAGTCTCTTACGTTAGTATGACGTCATTATGATGTCATTATGACGTCATGACGTCATAACGTCATTATAACCTCATTATAACGTCATGATGACGCCATTGGCACGGGCGCGCGCTCAGCCCTATCAATCTGATCCAGATCCACCACACCTTTCTGACGTCATTATGACGTCATCACTGTGGTGGAACTCTTGTGTGTTCCACCACACTTTTCTGACGTCATTATGACGTCATCACTGTGGTGGAACTCTTGTTTTCCAACTACTTGTTACACTTGCTGTGTCCTGGCTGTTACATTTACTGTGCCTTGGTTGTTACATATGATGTGCCCTAACTGTTATATTTACTCTGTTTTGGCTGTTACATCACCTGCGTTGTGGTTCAACAGCCAACCTCTACGCCGGTTTTGTCTGTTGTGTATAACACCTTTTCACTCCGCATACCCGCTGTGGATTCCGCGAAATTAGTATTCATAAAAGATACTAACTACTTTTTAAATATATCCAACAACGAACCTCTACAGCGATTCGGTCTGTTGTGTGTAATACCTTTTTATTCGCCAGACCCACTATCCTCGAAGATAGTATTCATAAAAGAGAGGAACTTCTTTCTAAAATATTCATCCGCTCTGTGTTTACACATAACAGATAGATCTCATCAGAGGTCAGCTGTTAAATAACCACGACATCAGCTGTTCCCTTGGCTGTTACATTTACTGTCCCTTGTCTACGATTTTTTGTATTCTGTTTGTAGCTGCTAATTGGATGTTCTCCTCCACCCCCTGCCCGCCTCCTCCCTAGGAGATACTATGTCAGACCCCCCCCCCCCCGGACATTGTGGTCAGACTCCCCTCGGTAGGAAAATATTGTGATTTTTGCATATTTACACGTTTCAGACGATTCCTAACAGTTTTGGTTTTTTTACCTCCCGAAACCCCCCCCCCCCACCCCCCCCCCCGAAGGGAAAATTTTATGAAAATTATCAACTGCTTCTGATTTATTTATTTATTTTTACAGGTGACAAAAATGCTCGTGGCAGTAGTGGCGGTGTTCACCGGTTGCTGGCTGCCATTTCACGTATTCTACCTGAGCTACGAGTTCAACGCAGCGACACGTCACTTTCTGGGATCGAACCCATACCCTCTCTACTTCACCTGCCATTTGCTAGCCATGTCCAACAGCTTTATGAATCCAATCATTTACAGCTTTTGCAACGACAATTTTAAGGTAAGAGGGAACGTAAAACTATCTAATGGTCATAAATCCTCGCCCAGGAAGTGGTGAGCGTCCTGAAGTCTCTTCCTATATCTACTGAACGCTGACAGAGAGTAAACGAATTTGATTAATTAATTAGTAAAGATATTCAGGAGACGGTTTCAAATTAGAAAAAGTACGGACGTAAATCCCTGGATCTAAACCCTGGATCAAGGAATACTTGAGCGCCCTATCCTCCCCCCTTCCAAAAAAATAATAAATAAATAAATAACGGGTTAAATATACTTAAAAAAGAATATGACGAAAGGAGAAATTAACATAGCGGAGAAACAAACAGACAGATAGATAGAAGAAGAGAAAGCTGTCTAAAGGCTGGACGCACTAACGGGCAGACGGATAGACCACAATTCATTCATATATTTCAAAGTAACCTTCGGAATTACTGCTCAAGGATACACCAGCAGGCTTTCATCACACAGTAAAATAAAAAGGGGGCCACAAAATAAGAGGCGACAAAAAAGCCAGAAAGCGGAAAATAATAGGAAAAAAAGTCGTTTTTAATTGGAATGTTATCTTGCTTATATCCCAGTGGCACCCCCCTTCCTCCTTACCCAGGTCCCTCGTCCAATTAACGAGATTTCGTTACACAAAGCCTTTTACCGCTTTTGACGACAGAAAGATCGCTTCTCTCTCTGTGTGTCGTCTGGCAAAAAAAGATGCAACGCAAGGTCACTCTTTATTGCTACTGATGTGCTGATCTGACAAAGCTAGGCGCATTTAGCCCCCCCCCCCCTTTTCCCCCTCCCCCGGGTCATTTACATCGTAATAAAGTTGCTCAGCCGAGGCTAAAAAATCTGATAAAAAAAAGATAAAGAAAGAAAGAAATCGGCAAAATTCAAAAGTAAAACGCATTTACCTGACAGGGAGGAAAAAGTAGTGACAATTTCCTTTCAGAGAGAAGAACGTCTGAGGGGAAATTTATCTGAAAATTCGTCGCCCTGTTCATCATACAACTAACACTTTCGACGCCTCAAAATGGCAACTTATGAAGTGTTTTGTCATGTAAGCGGTTTTAAAAAAAATCATTAAGCTTTATTTTATGGAGAAAAAAAAACGAAACAAGAACTTTTGCCGGGTGAACCAGTTTCGAAACAGGGCCAGTCTTTTTCTTTCTTTCTTTCTTTTTTTTTTTTTTTTTTTTTGCTGGCCTTACGTCAAAGATTGCCCCACCCTCCCCTCCCCCAACCCCCCTCCCCCCTCCCCCCCCCCACCCTCCGATTCAGCAGAAAGCTGGCGTAGTGAGTATCACGTCTGTGAATCTTCGTCTGAATCCACCACATTTAATAAGATCTAACTCAGACAGACATCGAATAGAATTACTCCAAGCGCTGCGCATGGAAATCCTGAAACGACTGTTTGTTTTTTTTTTTTTTTTTTTTTTTTGTTTTTTTTTTTTGTTTTTTTTTTTTTTTTTGCTTTTTTTTTCTGTCTTTTTTTTTTTTTCCTGGGGGGGGGGGGGTCGGAGGCGCGGAGGTGGGGGAAGGGAGTTACTGGGGATGGAATGTAGGGTATTTGGTCTGACCCCGGCCTGACTTCACCCTTTGCTAATAGACTTGGGAATTTTTATAACCGTCGGGACTCTTCATAAACATTCGAAAACAAACACGAAAGCGGAAATACAGAGAAACTTATGGACACAAAAACCCATGGGCATCCATTACCCCCATCCCTCCCTCCCCACCCCCACCTTCCCCATTGGAAAGCCTGTAGGTGGAAAATGCCATAAATATCTTCTTGCCTGTACTCGCGCTGCCCATGCACCAGTTGAGATTCTCCTCTGAAAGGTCAGAACGAAAGGGACAGAAAGGGCCTGGACCGAAAGCCCCGGAAAAGAAAGGGTCAGGACAGAAAGGGCCAGGACAGAAAGGGCCAGAACAGAGAGCCCCGGGAAAGAAAGGGCCAGGACAGAAAGGGCCAGGACAGATAGGGTCAGGGCAGAAAGAGCCTTTTTCTTGCAGACGTGAAGAAGTTTGTATCAGTTATGTAGGTCAGACTCTGGGAGGAAACCAATGAAAATGTCGGTCACTTTTCTCTGCTCACGTCATCTAGGATAATTTTAGAATGTTTACTGGGTATTTTTCTGCTGTGATCAGTGAAAAATAATAGATAAAAGACTACGGAGCTGATGTAGAGCGCTGGGCAAGGGGGAGGGGGGGGGCGAAGCTTTATTTGTAAAGTGACAAGGATATCTGTTCCATCTACTGTTCAACAGTCAAGATGGCTAATTGTTTGGTAAAATACGAATCGAAAAAATCGCTACAACTTTTAAGAGTTCATGAGGTCGCCCACTTTGTTTAATTAGAAAAGATTGAGAGTCAAGATAGTAGGGAAGAAACGGGGGTTCTAAAAGTGACGTCACATGGTGTTTTCAAACCCCCACGGGGGTTCTAAAACAGTGACGTCATATTGACGTCATATTAAGGTCATATTGACGTCATATGGTTATCATATGGTTATCATATGGTTACCATATGGTTACCATATGGTTACCATATGGATGTCATAATGACGTCACGTGGTGTTTTAGAAGCCCCATGGGGTTTCTAAAACAGTGACGTCATTATGACGTGATCTAGACGTGTTATGGAGGTGATATGGAGGTGATATAGAGGTGATATGGAGGTGATATGAACGTCATATGAACGTCATATGAACTTCATATGAACGTCATATGAACGTCATATGAACGTCATAATGACATAATATGGAGAGTGGGCGGCCATTCAAACGGGCGGCCATTCAAACAACCATTCAAACGGGTGACCTTTTTTTTTTTTTTTTTTTTTTTTTTTTTTAAGCATTTCCCACACTGCTCATGCATACACATACATACTAACACCATGACACGATTAGCGCTTATTTCAGTATCAGTGGTGGGCTCTTAAAAGAGCCAGGAGATGTTAGTTTTTCTCCTGCTGCTGCCGGTCCCGGTTTTAAAAGAATGTCACAATGTCCTGCACTGGCCTACTACAATGTGTGAGCTGTTGCCCGTTGAACAAAAAGTGGTCCCCTCGCATGCCGCAGGTAAAGCACCTCACAGAGTAGCGGTCATTTAGCGCCAGCAGTTCAGTCCACTGCGCCGCGCAGACCAGACACATTTGATGGTTGCACTCAGACAGCACCCGGTCTGGGGAGATCATACACCCACATCCTGGGCAAATATCCAAGTCTTGCTGGAGGAAGAATGTCCCCCCAGGCCGGGTACTCTTCTTCTTCCATCCGCGAAGGTATTGACTCCCCTAGCATCATCGTTCTAAAGAACGCTTCTTCATAGTGACCAGCCTCTATATCTCTGAGCCTCTTTCCAATCGTGACTTGACGGTTGTACAGGACGGGCACGCACAGGACGGATCCATGAACCGGGTCTGGCAGCAGCTGGAAGAAATAGACTCTTTCTGGCGGTGTGTGTGGCTGTGTGACAGGCAGGTGAAGTTCTCTAACTTCAGCAATGGTGCAAGCATCCTGTAACCCGAAGAAGCACTCCATGTTGACGGAAGCGAGTGTGAGCCCAAACTGAAATGAGCATGGCTTATATACCACCTGAAGTCTGGATCGGACCCCCCCCCCCCCTAGTCGAGCAAAACTCGGGACCCCCCCCCCCTAGTCGAGCAAAACTCGGGACCCCCCCCCCCCCCCTAGTCGAGCAAAACTCAGGACCCCCCCCCCCTAACCGACCTAAACTCAGGACCCCCCCCCCCCCCCCCCCCCCCCCGCCATCAGCATATAATGCGAGGATGTTCGCTAGTAGTATATAAAGGTGGGTTACAGCTTCATTATCCAACACAAGCAGCAAGATGTCAACAAATCGTAAAATCACAGTGATGCGAAACGGCAAGGCAGTGACGCTAACGACAGAATGTTATAAGTGTTGGGTCTGGATAGAATATCCAGGTCAACCACACAACTGCCCGGTGCACCACAATGCACCACGACATTACTGCTGCAAAACTTGTGGTGGACTGCTCTGGTACAAGTTTACTGCAAGATTGTATGGACAAGAGGAATGCACGGACTGCTGGTGGTGTGGAGCGACACTAAAAAACTTTGGCTACTATAACCGTCATCCGTTCAAGTGCTCGCGACGACCGTTCTCCATGGAACAGTTTTACAGATACCAGTGCGACTGTGGCAATCCGACTTGCTGGTGAAGCGTCAAATTACTAACATCTTTCGGCCCTTTTAAGGGCCATCCTCTGTTATGAAATGAAAACGCAAATTCCGTCTATGTATGAATGTGTATAAAAGGGGATGTTTGAGATTACATTTCAGCATTTTAGTTTCAGCAGTTGACGTAACAACAACTAGCTAAGATGGAACGTGAAGAGCATGGGAAAGGAGCAAAGAGACAAAAAATGGAAGAAGATGACATTTGGCCATACGGTCCAGTTCAGTGTGCGGAATGTAATGTAGAATTTCCATCTATGGATACTTTTGAAGCACATACATGCAAAGCTGAGATGAAAACTTTAGTGAAACATGAAGGAAAAGGAGCAAAGAGAGAAAAGATGGAAGAAGATGACATTTGGCCATACGGTCCAGTTCAGTGTGCGGAATGTAATGTAGAATTTCCATCTATGGATACTTTTGAAGCACATACATGCAAAGCTGAGATGAAAACTTTAGTGAAACATGAAGGGAAAGGAGCAAAGAGACAAAAGATGGAAGAAGATGACATTTGGCCATACGGTCCAGTTCAGTGTGCGGAATGTAATGTGGAATTTCCATCTATGGATACTTTTGAAGCACATACATGTAAAGCTGAGATGAAAACTTTAGCGAAACATGAAGGGAAAGGAGCAAAGAGAGAAAAGATGGAAGAAGATGACATTTGGCCATACGGTCCAGTTCAGTGTGCGGAATGTAATGTGGAATTTCCATCTATGGATACTTTGAAGCACATACATGTAAAGCTGAGATGAAAACTTTAGCGAAACATGAAGGGAAAGGAGCAAAGAGAGAAAAGATGGAAGAAGATGACATTTGGCCATACGGTCCAGTCCAGTGTGCGGAATGCAATGAAGAGTTTCCATCTATGGATACTTTGAGGCACATGCATGTAAACCAGCTGAGATGGAAAATGTGTCTCAAGAACATGTTTCAAAGAAACAAAAGACAGGACAAGTAGGGAGAGGTAGAAGGGTTAGTCTTGGTGAAAACGCGCAGGAAAAACGGTTTGAATCTGAGGATGGATCAGATTTACTGCTTGAAATGCGACAGCAAGAGAACCGTATCAAGGCACATTTGTTGGAGACCTTAAACCATGGAATGAAATGGTACATTGTCGTGCATGCACGTTTCAAGAAACTAACAGCAAATGCTGAAGGTGTTATGGTAGAACAAGTGGATAATGCATTTATCAGCAGTCCAACATATACAGCATACAATCCAGCAGATATTGAGCAGGACCTACCAGAAGCCTATAAAGAATTATTTACCAAGTTTGACGAACATGAGCGACAAGGCTCTGGCTGGGTATTGGATAACATACTGTACATTGAAGTACATACAGCTACGTTGGTTCCTCTAGAAGCGAGCAGTTTTATTCCACTGCCGAAGAAAGTGAAGAAAACAAAAGGTGTGATAAACATTAAGAATGATGACAACAAGTGTTTCTTATGGTCAGTATTGGCTTACCTTCACCCTCATGACGACAACCCAAATCGCGTGAATCATTACAAGCCATTTGAGAAGGAATTAAAGGTAGAGGGTATGCATTTCCGACACCGATTACAGACATTCCAAAGTTTGAAAAGGAGAATGATGTGTCCATTAACGTGTTTGGATATGAACAAGATGTAGTTGTTCCAATACAACTTAGTCGAAACACCAGTGCGAGAGAAATCAACTTACTTCTGATTAGCAATGACAAGACAAGGCATTACTGCCTCATCAAGAATTTCAGCAGACTTATGGCTTATCGATCAAAGCATAAGTGTGCACATTTTTATTGCTTCAACTGTCTTCACGGGTTTATGCGACAAGAGCTTTTAGATAAGCATCGTGAAGTGTGTGACAAGAATGGAGCACAACGTTTATCATTTCCCAAGGAACCATTCATCAAGTTCAAGAATGTGGCTAAACAACAGCGAGCACCGTTTGTGATTTATGCTGACTTTGAATGTTTCACGCAAAAGCATGAAGAAGGAGACAAGTATCAACATCATCGTCCAAACAGCTTTGCCTATGTGGTTGTGAGCCAGTACAACACACGTGCACCAGTTGTGTATCGAGGAGACAATGTCGTAAAGGTCTTTTTAGACCATATGGTGAATGAACGCGATCGTATTGTACGTGGTTTAGAGCAACCAAAGGAAATGGTGATGACTCGTGAAGACAAAGAGAATTTCAAGAACGCCACTGATTGCTACATTTGTCATGAACCTCTAGGAGCAGATCGTGTGAGAGATCATGACCACATCAATGGCAAATATCGTGGAGCAGCACACAATGAATGCAACTTACAATTCCGACTTAGAAAAGATCAGCAAGGGGATCAAGATTCTTTTATCATTCCCGTATTTTTCCACAATTTGCGAGGCTATGACAGTCACCTTATCATGGAGGAAATTGGAAAATTCAAAGGTGAAACGATTACAGTCATTCCCAACACCATTGAGAAATATATTGCATTCACCCTGAGCAATCTGAAATTTACAGACAGCTTTCAGTTCATGAGTACCTCTCTACAGAAGTTGGTATCCAACCTTGCAGCAGAAGGGAAAGATAACTTCTACAACATGACCTCTCACATTCACGATAGTGATCAACAAGATTTGCTGCTGAGAAAGGGTGTGTACCCCTATGATTACGTGGACAAACCATCCAAGTTTGCTGAAACACAGCTACCATCAAAGGATAAGTTTTATAGTCAGCTTAGCGAAGAGGACATTAGCGATGAGGATTATGCGCATGCACAGAAGGTGTGGGATACATTCAACTGTACAACATTTGGTGAATACCACGACCTGTACCTGAAATCAGATGTGTTATTACTAGCTGACGTGTTTGAAAACTTTCGTCAAGTATGCCTCAACACGTATGAATTGGATCCTGCTCATTACTATACAGCACCAGGACTGTCGTGGGATGCAATGTTGAAAGCGACAAAGGTGAAGTTGGAATTGATCAATGACATTGACATGTACCAAATGGTTGAGCAAGGCATACGTGGAGGAATATCTGTGATCACACACAAGTATGCGAAAGCGAATAATCCCTACGTAGCAGAATACAATTCTGAGATACCAAACAACTACCTGATGTACCTCGACGCAAACAACTTGTATGGCTGGGCCATGTCACAAAGCATGCCACAAAGAGGATTTATGTGGGTGAGCGAGCCAGAATCCCTCGACTTCATGGATGTGGATGAAGATGATGACATTGGATTCATTTTGGAAGTGGATTTAGAATATCCAAATTCAATCCATGATCATCATAATCACTACCCAGTGGCTCCAGAACGGAAATGTGTCAAAGTTGAAGAATTGTCAGAGTACAGTCAGAAGCTGCGGAAAGATCTAAACATGAAAGAGAAATCCAGTGAAAAGCTTATTCCTAACTTGTCTGACAAGAAGAAATATGTACTTCATTACAGGAATTTGCAACAGTACGTCTCACTGGGGTTGAAAGTCACTAAAGTACATCGCGCCATCATGTTTGAACAGAGCAAATGGTTGGCAAAATACATTGCCTTGAACACGGAAAAGAGAAAATTGGCCAAGAACCCATTTGAGAAAGACTTCTTCAAACTGATGAACAACTCGGTGTTTTTTTTTTTTTTGTTTTTTTTTTTTTGCTTTTTTTTTCTGTCTTTTTTTTTTTCCTGGGGGGGGGGGGTCGGAGGCGCGGAGGTGGGGGAAGGGAGTTACTGGGGATGGAATGTAGGGTATTTGGTCTGACCCCGGCCTGACTTCACCCTTTGCTAATAGACTTGGGAATTTTTATAACCGTCGGGACTCTTCATAAACATTCGAAAACAAACACGAAAGCGGAAATACAGAGAAACTTATGGACACAAAAACCCATGGGCATCCATTACCCCCATCCCTCCCTCCCCACCCCCACCTTCCCCATTGGAAAGCCTGTAGGTGGAAAATGCCATAAATATCTTCTTGCCTGTACTCGCGCTGCCCATGCACCAGTTGAGATTCTCCTCTGAAAGGTCAGAACGAAAGGGACAGAAAGGGCCTGGACCGAAAGCCCCGGAAAAGAAAGGGTCAGGACAGAAAGGGCCAGGACAGAAAGGGCCAGAACAGAGAGCCCCGGGAAAGAAAGGGCCAGGACAGAAAGGGCCAGGACAGATAGGGGCAGGGCAGAAAGAGCCTTTTTCTTGCAGACGTGAAGAAGTTTGTATCAGTTATGTAGGTCAGACTCTGGGAGGAAACCAATGAAAATGTCGGTCACTTTTCTCTGCTCACGTCATCTAGGATAATTTTAGAATGTTTACTGGGTATTTTTCTGCTGTGATCAGTGAAAAATAATAGATAAAAGACTACGGAGCTGATGTAGAGCGCTGGGCAAGGGGGAGGGGGGGCGAAGCTTTATTTGTAAAGTGACAAGGATATCTGTTCCATCTACTGTTCAACAGTCAAGATGGCTAATTGTTTGGTAAAATACGAATCGAAAAAATCGCTACAACTTTTAAGAGTTCATGAGGTCGCCCACTTTGTTTAATTAGAAAAGATTGAGAGTCAAGATAGTAGGGAAGAAACGGGGGTTCTAAAACAGGAAGTGACGTCATAGTGACGTCACATGGTGTTTTCAAACCCCCACGGGGGTTCTAAAACAGTGACGTCATATTGACGTCATATTAAGGTCATATTGACGTCATATGGTTATCATATGGTTATCATATGGTTACCATATGGTTACCATATGGTTACCATATGGATGTCATAATGACGTCACGTGGTGTTTTAGAAGCCCCATGGGGTTTCTAAAACAGTGACGTCATTATGACGTGATCTAGACGTGTTATGGAGGTGATATGGAGGTGATATAGAGGTGATATGGAGGTGATATGAACGTCATATGAACGTCATATGAACTTCATATGAACGTCATATGAACGTCATATGAACGTCATAATGACATAATATGGAGAGTGGGCGGCCATTCAAACGGGCGGCCATTCAAACAACCATTCAAACGGGTGACCTTTTTTTTTTTTTTTTTTTTTTTTTTTTTTTTTTTTTTTTTTAAGCATTTCCCACACTCTCATGCATACACATACATACTAACACCATGACACGATTAGCGCTTATTTCAGTATCAGTGGTGGGCTCTTAAAAGAGCCAGGAGATGTTAGTTTTTCTCCTGCTGCTGCCGGTCCCGGTTTAAAAGAATGTCACAATGTCCTGCACTGGCCTACTACAATGTGTGAGCTGTTGCCCGTTGAACAAAAAGTGGTCCCCTCGCATGCCGCAGGTAAAGCACCTCACAGAGTAGCGGTCATTTAGCGCCAGCAGTTCAGTCCACTGCGCCGCGCAGACCAGACACATTTGATGGTTGCACTCAGACAGCACCCGGTCTGGGGAGATCATACACCCACATCCTGGGCAAATATCCAAGTCTTGCTGGAGGAAGAATGTCCCCCAGGCCGGGTACTCTTCTTCTTCCATCCGCGAAGGTATTGACTCCCCTAGCATCATCGTTCTAAAGAACGCTTCTTCATAGTGACCAGCCTCTATATCTCTGAGCCTCTTTCCAATCGTGACTTGACGGTTGTACAGGACGGGCACGCACAGGACGGATCCATGAACCGGGTCTGGCAGCAGCTGGAAGAAATAGACTCTTTCTGGCGGTGTGTGTGGCTGTGTGACAGGCAGGTGAAGTTCTCTAACTTCAGCAATGGTGCAAGCATCCTGTAACCCGAAGAAGCACTCCATGTTGACGGAAGCGAGTGTGAGCCCAAACTGAAATGAGCATGGCTTATATACCACCTGAAGTCTGGATCGGACCCCCCCCCCCCTAGTCGAGCAAAACTCGGGACCCCCCCCCCCTAGTCGAGCAAAACTCGGGACCCCCCCCCCCCCTAGTCGAGCAAAACTCAGGACCCCCCCCCCTAACCGACCTAAACTCAGGACCCCCCCCCCCCCCCCGCCATCAGCATATAATGCGAGGATGTTCGCTAGTAGTATATAAAGGTGGGTTACAGCTTCATTATCCAACACAAGCAGCAAGATGTCAACAAATCGTAAAATCACAGTGATGCGAAACGGCAAGGCAGTGACGCTAACGACAGAATGTTATAAGTGTTGGGTCTGGATAGAATATCCAGGTCAACCACACAACTGCCCGGTGCACCACAATGCACCACGACATTACTGCTGCAAAACTTGTGGTGGACTGCTCTGGTACAAGTTTACTGCAAGATTGTATGGACAAGAGGAATGCACGGACTGCTGGTGGTGTGGAGCGACACTAAAAAACTTTGGCTACTATAACCGTCATCCGTTCAAGTGCTCGCGACGACCGTTCTCCATGGAACAGTTTTACAGATACCAGTGCGACTGTGGCAATCCGACTTGCTGGTGAAGCGTCAAATTACTAACATCTTTCGGCCCTTTTAAGGGCCATCCTCTGTTATGAAATGAAAACGCAAATTCTGTCTATGTATGAATGTGTATAAAAGGGGATGTTTGAGATTACATTTCAGCATTTTAGTTTCAGCAGTTGACGTAACAACAACTAGCTAAGATGGAACGTGAAGAGCATGGGAAAGGAGCAAAGAGACAAAAAATGGAAGAAGATGACATTTGGCCATACGGTCCAGTTCAGTGTGCGGAATGTAATGTAGAATTTCCATCTATGGATACTTTTGAAGCACATACATGCAAAGCTGAGATGAAAACTTTAGTGAAACATGAAGGAAAAGGAGCAAAGAGAGAAAAGATGGAAGAAGATGACATTTGGCCATACGGTCCAGTTCAGTGTGCGGAATGTAATGTAGAATTTCCATCTATGGATACTTTTGAAGCACATACATGCAAAGCTGAGATGAAAACTTTAGTGAAACATGAAGGGAAAGGAGCAAAGAGACAAAAGATGGAAGAAGATGACATTTGGCCGTACGGTCCAGTTCAGTGTGCGGAATGTAATGTGGAATTTCCATCTATGGATACTTTTGAAGCACATACATGTAAAGCTGAGATGAAAACTTTAGCGAAACATGAAGGGAAAGGAGCAAAGAGAGAAAAGATGGAAGAAGATGACATTTGGCCATACGGTCCAGTTCAGTGTGCGGAATGTAATGTGGAATTTCCATCTATGGATACTTTTGAAGCACATACATGTAAAGCTGAGATGAAAACTTTAGCGAAACATGAAGGGAAAGGAGCAAAGAGAGAAAAGATGGAAGAAGATGACATTTGGCCATACGGTCCAGTCCAGTGTGCGGAATGCAATGAAGAGTTTCCATCTATGGATACTTTTGAGGCACATGCATGTAAACCAGCTGAGATGGAAAATGTGTCTCAAGAACATGTTTCAAAGAAACAAAAGACAGGACAAGTAGGGAGAGGTAGAAGGGTTAGTCTTGGTGAAAACGCGCAGGAAAAACGGTTTGAATCTGAGGATGGATCAGATTTACTGCTTGAAATGCGACAGCAAGAGAACCGTATCAAGGCACATTTGTTGGAGACCTTAAACCATGGAATGAAATGGTACATTGTCGTGCATGCACGTTTCAAGAAACTAACAGCAAATGCTGAAGGTGTTATGGTAGAACAAGTGGATAATGCATTTATCAGCAGTCCAACATATACAGCATACAATCCAGCAGATATTGAGCAGGACCTACCAGAAGCCTATAAAGAATTATTTACCAAGTTTGACGAACATGAGCGACAAGGCTCTGGCTGGGTATTGGATAACATACTGTACATTGAAGTACATACAGCTACGTTGGTTCCTCTAGAAGCGAGCAGTTTTATTCCACTGCCGAAGAAAGTGAAGAAAACAAAAGGTGTGATAAACATTAAGAATGATGACAACAAGTGTTTCTTATGGTCAGTATTGGCTTACCTTCACCCTCATGACGACAACCCAAATCGCGTGAATCATTACAAGCCATTTGAGAAGGAATTAAAGGTAGAGGGTATGGCATTTCCGACACCGATTACAGACATTCCAAAGTTTGAAAAGGAGAATGATGTGTCCATTAACGTGTTTGGATATGAACAAGATGTAGTTGTTCCAATACAACTTAGTCGAAACACCAGTGCGAGAGAAATCAACTTACTTCTGATTAGCAATGACAAGACAAGGCATTACTGCCTCATCAAGAATTTCAGCAGACTTATGGCTTATCGATCAAAGCATAAGTGTGCACATTTTTATTGCTTCAACTGTCTTCACGGGTTTATGCGACAAGAGCTTTTAGATAAGCATCGTGAAGTGTGTGACAAGAATGGAGCACAACGTTTATCATTTCCCAAGGAACCATTCATCAAGTTCAAGAATGTGGCTAAACAACAGCGAGCACCGTTTGTGATTTATGCTGACTTTGAATGTTTCACGCAAAAGCATGAAGAAGGAGACAAGTATCAACATCATCGTCCAAACAGCTTTGCCTATGTGGTTGTGAGCCAGTACAACACACGTGCACCAGTTGTGTATCGAGGAGACAATGTCGTAAAGGTCTTTTTAGACCATATGGTGAATGAACGCGATCGTATTGTACGTGGTTTAGAGCAACCAAAGGAAATGGTGATGACTCGTGAAGACAAAGAGAATTTCAAGAACGCCACTGATTGCTACATTTGTCATGAACCTCTAGGAGCAGATCGTGTGAGAGATCATGACCACATCAATGGCAAATATCGTGGAGCAGCACACAATGAATGCAACTTACAATTCCGACTTAGAAAAGATCAGCAAGGGGATCAAGATTCTTTTATCATTCCCGTATTTTTCCACAATTTGCGAGGCTATGACAGTCACCTTATCATGGAGGAAATTGGAAAATTCAAAGGTGAAACGATTACAGTCATTCCCAACACCATTGAGAAATATATTGCATTCACCCTGAGCAATCTGAAATTTACAGACAGCTTTCAGTTCATGAGTACCTCTCTACAGAAGTTGGTATCCAACCTTGCAGCAGAAGGGAAAGATAACTTCTACAACATGACCTCTCACATTCACGATAGTGATCAACAAGATTTGCTGCTGAGAAAGGGTGTGTACCCCTATGATTACGTGGACAAACCATCCAAGTTTGCTGAAACACAGCTACCATCAAAGGATAAGTTTTATAGTCAGCTTAGCGAAGAGGACATTAGCGATGAGGATTATGCGCATGCACAGAAGGTGTGGGATACATTCAACTGTACAACATTTGGTGAATACCACGACCTGTACCTGAAATCAGATGTGTTATTACTAGCTGACGTGTTTGAAAACTTTCGTCAAGTATGCCTCAACACGTATGAATTGGATCCTGCTCATTACTATACAGCACCAGGACTGTCGTGGGATGCAATGTTGAAAGCGACAAAGGTGAAGTTGGAATTGATCAATGACATTGACATGTACCAAATGGTTGAGCAAGGCATACGTGGAGGAATATCTGTGATCACACACAAGTATGCGAAAGCGAATAATCCCTACGTAGCAGAATACAATTCTGAGATACCAAACAACTACCTGATGTACCTCGACGCAAACAACTTGTATGGCTGGGCCATGTCACAAAGCATGCCACAAAGAGGATTTATGTGGGTGAGCGAGCCAGAATCCCTCGACTTCATGGATGTGGATGAAGATGATGACATTGGATTCATTTTGGAAGTGGATTTAGAATATCCAAATTCAATCCATGATCATCATAATCACTACCCAGTGGCTCCAGAACGGAAATGTGTCAAAGTTGAAGAATTGTCAGAGTACAGTCAGAAGCTGCGGAAAGATCTAAACATGAAAGAGAAATCCAGTGAAAAGCTTATTCCTAACTTGTCTGACAAGAAGAAATATGTACTTCATTACAGGAATTTGCAACAGTACGTCTCACTGGGGTTGAAAGTCACTAAAGTACATCGCGCCATCATGTTTGAACAGAGCAAATGGTTGGCAAAATACATTGCCTTGAACACGGAAAAGAGAAAATTGGCCAAGAACCCATTTGAGAAAGACTTCTTCAAACTGATGAACAACTCGGTGTTTGGCAAAACCATGGAAAATGTGAGAAAGCGAATCAATGTTGAACTTGTTCACAAGGAAAAGCGGTTCAAGAAACTTGTAGCCAAACCTTCTTTCCACAAATTCAAAATTTTCAACGAAGATTTGACCGCGGTACATTTACGCAAAGTGGATTTGCTTCTGGATAAACCCATTCAAGTTGGTTTCACCATTCTCGACCTCAGCAAAGTGCTTATGTTCAACTTTCATTACAACTACATCATGGTCAAGTATCCCAATGCCAAGTTATTGTTCAGCGACACCGACAGTCTATGTTACGACATAGAAACGGAAGATATCTACAAGGATATGCAGCAGGATGCTGACCTGTTCGACACAAGTGACTATCCGCCGGATCATTTCCTACATTCCAACGTGAACAAAAAAGTGCTTGGGAAAATGAAGGATGAGACGGCCGGCGTCCCCATTGAAGAGTTTGTTGGACTCAGACCGAAAATGTACAGTTTATTGTGCGGTGGGAAAGAAAAACATACAGCTAAAGGCATCACTCGAGCTTGTCAAAGACGCATTAAACATGTGCAGTATAGAGACAGTTTGTTCAAGAAAACTCAAACGATGGCTACAGGACACATTATCCGAAGTCATAGTCACCAGCTTTACTCGGAGAAGTTGAGGAAAGTAGCCCTCTCCCCATATGACGACAAGCGATATGTGCTGAATGATGGCTATTCCACTTTAGCGTATGGACATTACAAGGCTGTGGTATAAAAGGGGGAGGTCCTCCAACGGAAGAGTTATTTGAGGTGTGAACATTGAAGCGTTAACATGGAACGTGAAAGTCGTAAGAGATCTACAACTGATATGGATACTCTTGCAGATGCAGTTAAAGACTTAAAAGTGAAAAATCCTACCACTACCATCAAGAAATTGAAAGTGGAGACAGCACCAACACCACAGTCGTGGGATGGAATGCTTTCTCTAGGAAATGGAAAGTATATCAAGATTATGAAACAAAGCAATGAAGGAGTGGTAAATATTCGCAAGTACCTGAGAGATGAGGGGACTGGAAAAAACCGTCCAACGAAAAAGGGTATCTTGCTGACAATACCTGAATGGAAAATGTTGAAGAAGCAGGTGAAAGAAGTGGATAAAAGGCTTCGCAGACAAGAAGGTGGCTCATAACAAGGTAAAAACATGAATGCACTCATGCTGAACGGTGGTGCTTACCTTACTGTAAATGATAGGAATGAAGTGATACTAGATTCTCAGAGAAGTTATCATCGGTTTAAACCTGAAGTGTGGAAAGACTTTAAAAACATACCACTTGAACATGGGTTTAAACGTAGACTTGAAAATAAAGTGGAAGTGACGGTGGCTGAATATGATTCTAACATACGTGTAGAAATCTGTAGAAATCTTTTACAGGATTATCCAGAGGATTATAAGGGAGTTGTGCCAGATACACCATATACAGATTTGATCATCTTTGATATCAAGAACTGGCGCGCAGTCTTACGATTCCTAGAAGTGATACAACATCCACTCTTCACCATCTTGCGAGCATAAAAACGTCTTTGCAGACAAGGAGACAGCTCATAGTTCATCTGACTGTTGAACGAGATGGAAGACTTTTTATCGGAATATGAACCCATTACGCATGGATTCTCATATCTGAGAAACGTATATGATGACATCGTGCTAAAACATTTTGGAAAGTATATCATTCTATCAACTGACGAACAATCTGTGTTGAAAGACCATCTAGAGAAGCTGAGGATACCTGGCTTTCTCCTGAAACTCTCAGAGGATTTAGAAGTGCGTGTGACTGAGAACTATTTAGACGTGTTTGTACGATTTCGCCAATATGACGAGCTTACAAAATGCTACGACTACATCACCCTCAACACAGTGGAATGGCATGCTCTGTTACAAGCATTGGATTGGAAAGAACCTGACGCTTGAATTCAAAGAGGAAGGAGTGCAACTCATGCGAGGCACCAAGTCCATTGAACTGACACATCCCATGTGTGTTATGGTGATGAACATTGACATGAATGATCATGGATATGAACTGAAACTGTCTGAACATAAAGATGTTAAAATAATAAAGTTTGGTAATGGACAGTGTTATGCTAGTTTTCATAACATTTACAAACGTGGATGTAATGTCTATGATACATATATTAATTTAGATTGGTATGAATGGCATGTGTTTATTGATGTATTGAATGTATTTGTAAAATAAAAGCTTAATGTGAAATAATTGTGAAATGTAAATAATGTATAACACAATAAAAAAAAAGAATGTTGTATAAAACTGTCTTGTTTATTTACAATATTCATAATACAATTCACAATTACCAACAACTTAACTAATGCAACTTAACTAATACAACATCAATAAAATAATGGTTTATAATGTCTATATACAAAATCCTTTACAACAAAATCACCATCACTTCTTCTTAATACATCAATGATTTCAAAAGGACTATGTCCTCGAGCTCTTTGAATTATATAATACACACAATAAAATCCACATGTAGAGGATATCGGTGTTTGTAATGGAACTGAATTATAAATGAAATTAAACTTTAAAAACTTATTCAAACGACTGTCTATAGGTAAAAGTCCATAAGAGTCAAAATATTCTGCAGGGTCTTCGTCATAATATACTGCCACCCAATGCTCTCCTGGCTCATCATGATCGTCTGTGTTGATGACATAGGCACCGGGTTGTAAAGATGGTAACTGGTCCATGGCAAACACACCTTGAAACAAGTCTTTTGTCGTGGCATCATGGGATAGGATGGCTTCTATCTGCTTCGTGTTCATGACTGGTAGTCGAATTGAATGCTACGATTTGCACTTATTTCAACAATGTTATCAAATTCAGCATACACTATAACATTGACTGTATTTTGCAAGGCACCAGCAAAATTCATTTCTAGTCTCAAATTCCCATGTTTGATAAGGGCATAATGATCAGCACCATCATAATCAGGTGTTAAGTCAAAAGAAAACAACGAATAACCTCTAGGCCAATCTTCCCGTTTTATAATGGAACTTTTCTCGCCATCCAATCTGTCAAAAGATTTGTAAAGAGTTTCAAAAGCATCAAGATATTTGCCTTGATTTATATCAAGCTTGAGAGGTTTGGATAGGACTGGTTCACCATCAGAGTAAAGCTGCATAAAGTTAAGATTAAAATGTTCAAAATTGTATGGATTTCTCAATACTGTTCCAGCAAAGGATTCATTATGAACCATTCCAATGACAATACGTTTTGGTAATTGGCCTAAAAAGATGCTATCTTTCACAAAAGATTGAAATCCAGTTGGAATAGCTAAAACTTTGCATTCTTTTCTATTAACAATAAACTTAGCAGGACTTTTCATCAATGCATCTGCATGTCCCAACTGAATACCTGGACTAACCCTCACTTTGCGAATGGTTAAAAACGCTTCTCTCACTTCTACTTTAAAACCATTATTTGCAGCCATTAATACATATCCATCTTTTTGTCTATGTAAACGTAATTTCATACTAACACCATTGGGAAGATAACGATCCTGCTCAAACAAATCTACCCTTAAACCACCTGTAAGCGCAAACTCACGGCTTAGACGTGTATACAAATAGCGATTATGTAAACCATTATTTCCTGTTTCAGCTATATCACCACCTTCAATATTTACATGAAAACCTGATACATATCTTTCATGATTAGGTCTTTTCACCTCATAAGTATTCATTGATCCGGCAGTATCTTTAAAGATGAGACGCATAGATCGCTCAGAATGGAGACTTTCTTCCGAGTCATGAATGAGATGAGATATGATGCTAGTATAACCATGAGTATTGTTACTATGTGATATCAAACGATCATTTAGAAATAATTCAATATTAGACCATAGCCCATTAAACAAATCATTGATACATGACACGTTATCATCTACACCACACAGTGTTCCATCAGCCTTGACAATGCGACATACAATATGGAGTTTACTGTTCTTTAAATCTAGATATTCTTCTGTACTCGCAGGAATGTAGAATTCTATTGGAGCACCCTCTCTAATGGTAGTCATTGGTTGATAGTCTACATTATAACTTTTTTCTACAGCAGTTTGCGTTGGTGGTATGTGAAACCATTCTAATGGAGAAAGGCTACATTCACAAGAATGATTATGAATTAAAGACATGATTAAAAAATATCTTTCTTATGTTTTTTTGATGTTATCCGTTTAGCTGCCTTTCGCCTTCTGACACGTTTTGCTCGTTTCGGTCTCTTTTGTCCTCGTAACCCACCACCAAACATACGTTGTGCTACTCGACCTGTAACATCTTTCGCGATATCTTTTGCAGCCCTTTTAAGATGTGGTGCAACGATTTTAGCCCCTGTCTTAAGCAGTGGAATAGCTTTTCGAGCCAATGATCCCAGTATTGAACCAATACCATCTCCATATTGTATTCGCGCTCCTTTAAATCCTGGTAATTCTCCACCCACTTGACGAAGAAAATGGTTGCGATATATAGATGGATTGTGTGTGTATGCTTTCATAATGCTTTTGGTCGAAAATGAAGTTTACAGATCACCTTCCCAGTTTGAAATGGAACATTATAGTCTGTGTCATCCTTAATATTCATTTCTATCACGTCAAATTTGGATGTGTTTACAGGAACATAATGAGGTTCTCCATAAGTTTTCATGATAATGTCTCCATCATGTCCTTGTATTGCAACAGAACGTAGCAAAGGAACATAATAATCACCAACAACTTGTGGCTCGCAAATACTACAGTACACATAAAGTGTATAAAACCCCTGTTTCACATCAGCTTTATATTCAGCTGTACACGTTTCAGTATACCATTGATTTGGGATAAATCCTAAAATCTCAGCTAATCCAGTGGAGAATGACACTTCAAAGCCGTATTTTAGATATAGAAAAACGCGTCGTCTAATTTTATCATACTTTATCCGAATACCTTCTTTAAGGTCATCTTTCATAGAATTAGTTGCTTCTTCATTAACTGCATGACATATTTCTTGTATGGATCTGTAGTAACCATAAGGAATATTGATTGTGTCAAGAACAATATCATTCAGTGGTTGTTGTCGATACTGAATAGAATAGTCCATTCCATGTCTCATGGTTGTCCATGTATGTGGATATTGAATTTCAGCTAATGCCACTTCATATTTTCCGTTCAGATAGATGGTTCGAGGCATACGAATTTGATAATTCGAAGTCTTGTTGTTGGGATAATAGTTCATACTAGCATTGCTGGGTAAAGTAATGTAAAAACTTGTTGACTCCATGGCAGCTAAATCGTTTATGTGATGTAGATAGACTAGATGTGTATATACATTACTTCATGTTTGACACTCTTCATCCTCACTTTCTACATTGCTGTCTACATTATTGTCTAAATTGCTATCTACATGATCTAAATTGGTATCTACTACTTCTCCCTGACAACAAGCACTAACGCACCTAATTTTTACAGGAATAGTATTTTTATTTCCATTTTCTTTACAACAACAACACCATAGCTCTTTAATCCATGTTAAAAAGTTTCCCATCCTTCTGGAAACAATCTTTGTTGACGTTGTTGTTGCTCTTTTGTAATATCTTCACGAGTTGTCTTTTTGCCAAAAACAGTTTTTGGAATATTAGCGTCTACAATTTCCTCAATAAACTGCTTCCAACCACGCGGTGGTTCTCGTCGTTCTTTTCTTTTTGTAGCAACCAACGCTTCTTTCAACAAATCAATAATGTTAGAATTTGTAATGACAGTACCTGTTTTTAAAACAAGTTCATTTTTATCTGTCCATCTCGTACCATATTTCTTAAGTTCTGCCAGAAGTTGTGTTAGTTTTACATGATAAATGGGTTGAAAATGGTTTAGAAACTGTTGAGACTTTTCTGATTTTTCTGCATTAGATGCTGTAACAGACTTTTGTCGTTGTTGTTGTTGTGATTGAATTGTTCGTAAATGACGTCCAAGCACTTGAGACATTTCTATTGCTTTTTCGCGAGTTCGTTTCCCACGTAAAAGTTTATTCACTTTCGTTTTGATTTCAACATCTTTTCCCTTCTTTTCTAACAACATTTTATATTCATATTCAGGAATGAGAACCATTTTCAAAGTATGTTTCATTTTAACAGCAACTGAGCTAACAAGGGTAATGCAAATTTAGCAATAGCTCCAATAAATCCTCCTTTCTGATTAACCAACTTCTTTTTTCTTCGAAGTGATATCTTCTTATTTGCCAGTGTACGTAGGGTATGACGTTCACGCTTGAATAACTTATACCTTTTTGAGCTTAAGGGTAAATGTCCTCGCAATATATTCAAACAAATTTCAAACAAGCTAGTTAATTCCTCCTTAGTAGCTTGTTGTAGTAAGGATTTACGTCGTTTAGGCCCGCTGCGTGCAAGCAAGTGAAGGAAAGGTTGATTCGCTTGAATACGTTTAGACATCTTGGCTGCGAATGGTTAAGTGACTTGGTTCTTGTTCATACACCACCTTATCAACATATACGTAATGTGTATCTTTTGGTAAAATGCCTGTACGAATACGTAGTTGATCATTTGTCTTCGGCTTCAAATCAATGAATAAATAGCCGTGAGGTTTGCTGGTAGCATCTTGATAGGCTTCTATGAGAAATTGAGATTTTCCAGGATACATTTGTCGCGCTAATGTACTTATTTGTTGACTGTCTCTAGGATTTTTAAACAGAATGATGTAATGTGTATTCAAACTAATATTACGCATTTCTCTACCATGATGAAACAAATTATGCACAATAAAAATAATGCTTAGATTTTGATGACTGCTGCCAACACTAAATAGACGTGTCATGCGTTCATCACTATGACATTTGGTCATTAAGTCATCAATGATGAGTAAGTTTGGTTTTTTCGGGTTAAAACGCTCTTCAATGTTATCTGGAATGCCTTGGTAAAATTCCACACCTTTCATTCCCTTATACAAAGG
The DNA here is from genome assembly GCA_949752745.1 of Protula sp. h YS-2021. Classification (NCBI taxonomy): domain Eukaryota; kingdom Metazoa; phylum Annelida; class Polychaeta; order Sabellida; family Serpulidae; genus Protula; species Protula sp. h YS-2021. The sequence continues at coordinate 82,981,451 of OX457028.1, forward strand.
CTGATCTGCTGCATAGAGCCATAAAATGGTTTTTGGAGAGGGTTTAATTAACTTTTGTTCTAGAATTTCTCTAACTAGAGAAGTTTTACCACTGCCTGTAGGTCCAGAGACCAAACACGTGAATGGATGCTTCATTTTCGAATATCTGTTTCTTTCACCCAACTGTTAAACTTCTTTGGCCAACCTAACCACTTCACAAATAATTCTTTAACACCTCGTCTTTTTCGTGTTTTCAAGACCTTTTCAATTCTGTAGACTGATTCAATATCTTTTGTCACTTTCTGCAGTTCTTCTTCATAAAAATGTCCGTCAATATCTTCATCCAAAAAGTCTTTCACACGATACAAGTGTATTCCTTGCTTCTTACAACGATGTGTGATAATGAACACTTCTTGCGTCCACTTTATATGATAATCCCGTTGAAATACATATTTCATGTGAGAAATGCGAACCTGATCACCAATTTTAAATTTGTAGGGTTTTTTCTTCTTCTTTGGTTTTAATTTCAATTTGTCTACATACATATACTTCCACACTTTCGATTCTATGTCTTTACGAATATCTGCAGGAGCATACTTATTAGGGAGGGAGCCATGAGGTCTATGGTTATAATTATACACTAAGTCTGGAAGGATGTCCATATATCGATACGTTTGATTATGAAGGAAATATCGATACATCATTCCCTTTAGAGTACGAATGACTCTCTCAGCAAAGTTGGCTTTGGTTTCATTCTTTGTCGTATAGGCATGTATTCCCTCCTTCTTCAAAAATGCTTTTACCCATCTGTTTTTAAATTCAGTTCCTTTATCTGACCTTAGAGTTCGTGGCCTTCGTTGTGTTTCATGAAAAATCTTTTGAAAGGCTTCTATGACGCTGGTATGTGATTTATTAGGCATTGGCTGCACCCACAAATATTTGGAAAACACATCAATGACAACTAATAAAAAGTGGGTGTCATCATTATAGGAAGCTATGTTTCCCATGTCAGCTAAATCAATATCCCACATGTCATCAATTCCACGTGTAATGACACGTTGCCTTTTAAACCTGTATTTTACAGGTTGTAGTAAACTGAAGGCATCTTGATCCTGTAACCATTTCTTCACTTGTGAATGAGTGACTGGTTGATCATGTTTTTTTAATATGTGATATAGTTTGTAAGGACCAGCAAATGCCCCGGGTTGACCAGGTTTAAAGTAAATATTGGTTAAGTAGTCTTTCCACGTCGACATGTTAACACTAAATGATCAACACTTGTTAACATATCTTGCATTTTATTTTATCAACATATCTTGCATTTTATCAACACATCTTAAATTTTATTAACATATCTTAAATTTTATAAAAGCTCAATCAACATATCTTACAAATCAAGTATTGATACAATGGTGTGAATAATTGGAGTCCATTGATCTTCAATGAACATTAACCAACAACTTAATTCATCAAATGTGATAGCATCTACACCATATTTTTCACAGCGTTGATTTGCATTATCTAACACTTTATCTAAATGAATGTAATATTTAGCTTCATTCCAATATGTATAGACACATGCAGAATGACAGGTATGTTCTGAACACTCTTCATTTTGACAAGCAGGACATACTAAACATGCAAACTTTTTTACAGCTAATAACATTTCTTCACAATATGTCTTTTGCACAATATATTGTCTCAATGTAATGTCTGTCATTATACTGCAATGTAGATTAACCACTCTCTCACTTCATCAAACAGTCTTGGATCAAATCGAGCGAAGTGATATGCTGCTTCCACATCAAACTCCTCAGCTCCGTCAATGTTTGAAAACATACACTCTTTGATGAAATCCTCACGTAAGTTTGGTACACTTAACGTGGAATGCGCAAGTTCCCAATAAATGTCAAAGTGTTGCAGTTGTTGTTGAATAGATCCAAAACGCGCCAGTTCACTTATCATGTAGTCCACATACTTGTCCTTGAAACACGTTTCTACATCCATCTTTCACATATCCATATAACACGTCTGCACACTGTGACGGTTGGCAAACAAATGACTCTCAGTCTTACTCCGCAGAAACAGTTAGTGAGCCACACTTGTTGCAGAAGTTGTCTGGTTCACACAACTTGCAATTGTACTTGTGGCAGTGACAATCATAATCCTCAGCATATCCGTAAGCACCACAATATTCACAGGTAAGTCCAAGTTGATTTTGCACATCCATATTCTCCAATTGAACTTCAGCCAGTCTTTTCTTGGATAGCTTCGACACTTTCATCCGATTGTCCTTTTGCAGCTTAACAGGAGTTTTCTTACCATGACATTCCGTACATGGCAATAAGGTTGAGTTAATGTTATCCATCTCCTGAAGCAATGTCTCCCATTCACCATCATTCATGTTGATGTAACGCGTATATTCTTTCCCTTCAAGCAAGAATGTTTGCACAAAACTCACATAGCGCATGTCCAAGTATGAAATGACTTCAAGCCATTTCGTTTGCGTTAAGTACAGTTTGAAGCCAATGTCACGTAATCTTGGTAAGTTCAGACACACAATCTTCCACAAGGATGGTGATAAAGCAAGCCATCTCTCTCCACGTTTGATTCGAAGAAATAATCCAAATTGTCCATGCTCCACAGTAATTGTTAAGTTTGCATTAATTTTAAAGCTGCTTGTCTTCTCCATGGCTGCGCGTCGAATGATGACTGCACTTGACACCTCACTCCTTTTATATGGACATTACATGTATGTTTTCATGAGATGTTTGCTAAATCGCGGAGTGATCTCGTTGAAACCATCCAGAAAGGCTGTTGGTAAACCGTCTGTTAGAGATTGTCTCATGACGATCACTAAAAAATCTCCTCGTTTGCGACTTCCAATTATCCATTGGAAGAGCATTGACATGGTGAAATATCCTTTTTCATAGAGGTAGGCCATCATCTCGTACACCTTAATACGTTCTTCAAGGTACTTGAAGCCATGTAGCATGACCTTTGCATATTTGGAATCGCGATCCTCATCAACACACTTTGGCGCCGGTAGACATAATGTCTTAAAAAGTTCCTCATGAAGACTTCTAATAAGTTGAACGAAACGTCTGGTCATGGCTTCGGAGAACTGTGGCTCTGACGCGGGAACATGCTCTATGTTTCCTTCTAGCATGTAGATAAGCTGAATGACAGTGTTCACTTCTTCCGTTAGGTATATGTATGTGTGTTGGTCGAAAAAGCCTTCTTCACATAAGCACCATAAAATGTTACAATCTATCAGAGGAATCACTGCTTGAAAGTTCCGTTTCAACAGCGTGACGTCTTCTTCAGTAACAGGAATACTTTTGCTCAATTCGAATTTAGATTTGAGCTGCTTTTCATCGTCGTCGCTGTCGTCATTGTCGTCATTGTCGTCATTGTCGCCATTGTCGTCATCGTCGTCGTCACCGTCGTCATCGCTTGACATGACCACTTCTTCCTCCTCAAGATGCTCTAGATGAGCCTGTAACTTTGTACTAAGTGGCTTGGCGCTACCATTTACAAGCGCATTGGCAACCCAGAACGGGTAGTCAGATCCCTCGGGATCGGGCATTGCTTGCTGTACTGGCTGTACTTCTTCAGGCCTAGTTTGCTGTACTGTAGACACGGCTGACGGAGCCCCTAATGCTTCCTCCAAGGCTTTTTCAGCTTCTTTTAGTGTACTTAGGAAGGCAGCAGTCTCCTCTGCAGTTAAAACTGCATCTGTAAAAGCCATTGTTTCATTGCTGAACAGGCTATCAATTTCCATGTTGCTAGCCGTTGTTGCGTTTCGAGACGTCTCCATGATGGTTTGGCAATACAATGATTAGAGTGGTGTCGACCCGACCTTTTTATACTACTGACGGTGAGCCGTGAGCCAGCGGCGTAAAAAGTAGCCGGGAGGGGGGGGGGGGCTCACTAGGTAGCTGGGCCGGGGGGGGGCTCACTAGGTAGCTGGGCAGGGGGGGGGCTCACTAGGTAGCTGGGCAGGGGGGGGGGGTCGATCAGTTTGCTTTGCAGTCTGTGTGCAGTCAGTCTGCTTTGAACCTTTGAAGCGAACACATCGAAATTTAATCATGCAGTACAAGGACGAGTTTTTTTCTGATGAGCTTCGAGGTCGCTACTTTCTATCAGCGAGGGATGTCAACTTCTGGGAGGAGATATTTATAGAATATCAAATTTTTCTGTTTCGGAAGCGAGCACATCGAAATTCAACCATGTTGTATAAGGACGAGTTTTTTTCGGACGAGCTTCGGGGCCGCTACTTCCTATCACCGAAGGATATCAACTTCTGGGAGGAGATTTACATTGAATATCAAACTTTTCTGTTTCGAAAGTGGAGAAATTTCCTTGCGAACAGACCGGAGGAACGGTTCAACCTGTTTGGCAGGGCGGCGGAGGAGAGCCATAAGCGACTACGCCATCGTTCGCCGCCCAGGGACCCGTCGCCCTGCCAGGAAGTGGCCAAAGTGACCAGAGTGACCAGAGTGACCGCGGCAACGATGACAGAGACTCCTCCAGCCAGAGTGATCGCAGCAACGATGACAGAGACTCCTCCTGCCAGAGCAACTCCTGTCAAAGTCGCTGCGTCAACGATGACGACCCCGTTGAAAGTGAATCAAAAGGAAGCTGATGTGACTGTCCGGAAGGTGCTGGCGGCACCAAGCGCAACCGTTACAAGACCGGACAGTCCGCCACCAGCTCCTGACGATGAGCTTACAATCGCTGTCGCCAGTATTTCGGATACAGTCAGCTTCATACAGTCACCTTCAAACACTGACCGCAACAACGAACCTGCTCAGGTGAAACTGGAGAATGTCTCTAGAAAAGAGTCAGATTTCCAGGAGGTCATGCAAATCTTGGGCACTTTGGATAATGTTAATTATTGTAAATTCTGCCATTTTGGCTTTCCGGTAGAATATTCAATGAGATTGCATGAGCAGCAATGCCCGGAGGCTTTGAAGTCCGAATATTATTTTTGTAGTGTCCAGGGCAAAGGATTCACCTCGAGCAGGGTCGCGGTTGTGGCACATAAGCGGAAGTGTGGCTGTGGCGAGGTTGGTGGCGGCAGCGGTGCCAGCGGTGGCGCCAGCGGCGGCGCCAGTGGCGGCGACAGGAGAACCGATGGCGGGAGGCAGTGACAGCGGCAGGAGAACTGATGACAAGAGGCAGTGACCAGGACCAGACTACGGAAATCCCTCCAGGGCTGCTTTTTAGCGGCCCTCCCATTATTACGAAATGAAACGCTTCATCAGACAATCTTAGTATGAATGAGAGTGTGGGAAATGCTAAAAAAAAAGAGGACTATAAATCATTGATTTATAGCTCCATCTGTCCGTCTGACCGTCTGAAAAAGCTAAACAAATTGCTGCCTGGGTTAAAAAATACCCTAGCATGAGAAATGAAACGCTAAATCTGTCCGTCTGCCCGTCTGAGAAAGCAAAACAAATTGCTGTCTGGGTTAAAAATACCCTGGCATGAGAAATGAAACGCTAAATCTGTCCGTCTGACCGTTTGAGAAAGCAAAAAGAATTTGCTGTCTGGGTTAAAAATACCCTGGCATGAGAAATGAAACGCTAAATCTGTCTGTCTGACCGTTTGCTGTGTTATGTGTGTGAAGAGAGAGAGAGAGAAATAAGCCACTGTCTGGGTTTAAAAAAAAAAATACCCAGGCTTGAGAAATATAACGCTGAATCAGTTGTGGCTATTTCTATATGTGTAGAGAGAGAGAGAGGGATAAAAAAAAACAAAAAAAAACCCGACTGTCTGGGTGTCCGTGTGTCTGGGCGTCCGTGTCTGGGTGTCCGTTGGTTTGGTTGTCATAGGTGTTAGAATAGTGAGAAAGCTTTAAAGAAAGGATTGTTGCTTGTATATGGCCACAATGCATGGAGACACCTCTCTTCCTTAAGGAAAAAGAGTGCTCATTTTTAATTGCTGCTACGGCAATCCATTAGTGATGGTGTGTGTGCTGGAAGAACGGTAAAAGCCCTAAAAAACACTTGTTTCCGTGGTTTGGTTTGATGTGGGTGAAGAGGCATAAAAACTAAAAAAAAAACAAAAAAAAAGGACTGTCTGGGTGTCCGTGTGTCTGGGTGTCCGTGTCTGGGTGTCCGTGTGTCTGGCTGTCCGTTGGTTTGGTTGTCATAGGTGTTAAAAGAGTGAGAAAGCTTTAAAGAAAGGATTGTTGCTTGTATATGGCCACAATGCATGGAGACCTCTCTGTGGTTAAAACACAGCATCCCTTAAGGAAAAGAGTGCTCATTTACTAATTGTTGCTGCAATGGCTTGGTTAGAGATCGAGAAAAGGCAGAAAAACAGTTGCTTTCATGATTTGGTGTGTGTGGAGAGAGAGAGGGATAAAAATTAAAAAAAAACGTATGTATGTGTGTCTATGTGTGTGTGTGTGTGTGTGTGTGTGTGTGTGTGTGTGTGTGTGTGTGTGTGTGTGTGTGTGTGTGTGTGTGTGTGTGTGTGTGTGTGTGTGTGTGTGTGTGTGTGTGTGTGTGTGTGTGTGTGTGTGTGTGTGTGTGTGTGTGTGTGTGTGTGGATGCGGCTTCGTCGGGAAACAAGACGAATTGGTGTGTATCACGTTGCAATGTTAAAGTGAAACGGACCGAATTTCGGTCCGTTTCGCATTTTGGTCGGGTCGTCCGTTTCGCAAATCTGTGTAAGGGGCTCATTTTGCGAAACAGGACGTGCTCTTTCACCTGAGACCACATGCCTATTTCGCAGAAATTTACAGAGACCTTCAAAATTTCTGTGTAAAATAGTTCTCACACCAACATATAGGTGGCTACCTACCATGAACTCTGTGTGAGAAAAGCACGTGGAACGAGAGCCAATCAGAAGGCGTACACATCTTTCGATCTGTGTGAAATCTATTTTTATATCATATTTCAACCAATCAGGTGCTAGCACATGTGTCAGGGGAGCGCGACCACGTGTTGGAATGGACCCGGCCCCGGGTGGTTGTCTACTTTTTGGCCTACATTTTAGTAGAATCTGGGGTGGCATATCCGTATAATTGTATTTAAAACAGGAAGAATAATATCGCAAATACGTTTTAAAGTTATTTATTGTTTTGTTTGTACCCTATAAATCTCAAAAATCAAAGTTAAAGTTGAGGGTAAACAAGGCAACACCCCTTTTGGTAGTGGACGATAATACCAGAAAGTTTCCACTTCATTTTTTAAAGTACATATTTTTGTTTAACTGAAGCAAAGTGTCACATAATTTATTAAGCAATCGTTAGGGTTTGTTTATCTTCGTAGATTCTTGTTTTTTTTTAAACCAAGTCATTCGTTTGACATATTATTCTCGGTTTCTTTATGTAAGCCGGTCTGTTTCGCAAGCCTCATGTATGCGTGTTGTGTGTGAATTGCAGTCACTTTAAACTCTCAGTACAATTTATAACCTTTTGTTGTGCGAACAGGCGTGTTTCGTATCCGTACATGTCTTATTTACACTCAATCTTTCTGTGGCTAGCGCTGAAATTGACTTAATCTCTCATTACTTGATGCCCTTAAACTTGACTGCTGTGTTCACCAAATTCTCCCAAATTCGCCTGGTTTCGCTGTGTAGAGGCAGGTTCTTGAGTGATGCCATTTTATATTTTTCTGGGGTGTACAAGCGTGTGTCATGTGCGTACAAGTCTAATATACACTCAGCCTTTCCGTCAATATCACTTAAACTGAGTTTCGTTTCTCACTGCTTGGTGACCTTTATCTTAATTGTGCTGTCTTTTTTTTAAATTCGGCTTATTTCACTTTGACTGAAACTAATACTCCAAAACTGCATTTTTGTATTAGCGCAAATAGAATGGGTGCGCGACCTCCCCCGCTCCTCCCTCCCCTCCCGTCCCTAGAGCAAAATGCAATGGTAAAGCCTATTAGTCATAAAAAAATGTTTAACACTGTTAAACTTAAGATTTTTGCAGGCGCGAACTCCCTCCCCCTCTCCCATATACAACCACTGCGAAATTGGTAGTTGATAAACGCATTAAAATCGGCTTATTTTATTCACTGCAGGACGCAATCCTTCAAAAATATGTTGCTCCATTAGTGTAGCTAGTGGGAGACAATGACGTGCAACACCCCTCCCTTTATCGAAAAAAATATCACTTTAACTGAGTTTCACTGTCCTTAATCTTGAGTATGCTTTATTTTAAAAAAAAAAACAAAGAGAGAGAGAGAGAGAGAGAGAGAAATCGATTCGTTTCCCATTGACTTTACGTTTTGGCACATCAAAACGGCTTTTTTTCGAGCGAAAAATTGTAGTATTTGTACTGTTAAATTGGCGCAACAACGGGGTGGGGTACATTCGGGGTAAACCCAACCCTTTCCCCAAAAGCGAAATGCTCTGGTAAAGTCTAGAAGTGAAAAAAAAATTTGCCGGCCAGATCCCCCTCACCCTTCTTCCTCCTCTCTTGCACGCGCCAACTGCGAAATTGAAGTTGATAAACACACGGAAACGGCTATTCGCAGTTGATTTGCTTGCATCTGTGAACGGGCTAAAGCGAGAGATTCTCACGCACATGTGATAGGCTGATTGTGTATTATTGTGCGCTGTTTTATTTGTTTGAGCACTACTTTTATGATTGGCTTGCCTTGTTACTATTTACACGCGAAAAATGTCATATCTATCTTCCATATATGGTTCTCAGATCCCCCCCCTCTCCATCCACACCCCCGTCCTCCTTCACGGCGGAATTGCCAGTTCAAACACGTATCAGCTCTATTGCGCAGTTGATTTGCTTTGATCTGTGAACGGGCTAAAAGCTCGAGATTCCCACGCTCATGACAGGCTAACTGTATATTATTGTGCGCTGTTTTAATTGTGTGAGCACTACTTTTATGATTGGCTTGCCTTGTTACTGTTTACGCGCGAAATAATCCGTTATTTTGTTAAGGTTTTTTGTCGTTAAAATGCTTGTTTGGTGATATCTTTTAGCTTGTGTTAGTTTATAAAAATATGGCAGGGTTTGGAATGAAATTATCTGCGAAACACTAGACTGTGTACATGAACTTGAATGCTTTTTTTACTCAGTATGCAAATTAACCTGTCACGCGCGCGTCTTTGTTCTTGGTGACATCACTTTCAATGCAGAAAGCGTCCAGGACACATGTGGATAATTTTTGAAAAATTAGAAGTGGATAAAAAGTTAATGATGATATGCCTGAAAGGTAAATACACACATGTTAAAAGGGCGATTATTTTGTGAATCACGAGAAAATGTTGTTTTAGCGTGTTTGGTGTGATTTGTGGCATTTTTTTAAGAATGTGTAAGATGCTGCTGGAAAAATACAGGCTTAATTGTGAGGGCGGCAAATTCTGGGCTAACATCTCTTTTCATTTTACGGATTTAAGTGTTTAGGAATGTTTGCTCAGAAAATTGTTGCTCAGTTTCGCTTGCTGTCGATGTGTTCTTTTGATGGATTTCTTGGTTTACAATTTTATGTAAGTGGCCACTGCTGGGAACTAGCTCTTTTAGGCCCGGTCCTTGGGACCCGGGTCTTTGAAAAAGGAGGGTCCAAAGCTATTTAGGGAGGATCCGAACCGTGTTAAGATGAAATAGGGCGCAAGAACACATGATTTTTTGCGGCTCAGTCGGAGTCTGGGTAGCCAAAAAGGAGGGTCAATTTCCAGCCCTGTTAATACGTACCCAGACTTTTGCCAATTTTAACCCCCCCCTCCCCTGAATGCAGTCTGGATGCTTTGCCCCCCCCCCTCCACCTTGAACGCTTTAAAGAATAAGCTAAGTCGCACTTTTGACTTTTGCGGAAAAATTTTTGCGTTTCGACTGAATTCAGATGGGATTAGGATGTAAATGATAGAAAAAAAACGGCATGGATGGTCTCTTAGAATGTAAAAAAAAATCGGTCAGTTTCGCGCAGTTATAGCTTGTGCTGTCGGCTCATACCTAAGATTGGGATTCCTTCTTGCTACTCCGTGAGGGACTACACATACAACGGTCAGAGAGATTTTGAATGTCCCATATCAGAATAATGTGGCAGGGGGCCCCGATATGGCCATAGCAGTAAAAAAAAGATAGAAAAATGACAATGCTATACAAAATGTATCCGGTCACTTGTCGGTTAGTTTCGCTAAGATTTATGGATTGTGTTGTCGTTATTTCAAATTCCCAATATATTCAGCTAATGATAATTCTCTTATTGCTTTCACAGATGCCGCTGAAAAAAGGGTGCATTAAAAAGACAAAGGTCCCAGAGAAGTTCGTTGATCTGCAGCGCTACAGAGCAGGTGACGTTGTGCTTCACATGTATAGAGGGAAGTGGTGGCCTGCACGTGTGGAAGGCCGGGACCCTGACGGAAGTATAGAAGTCTCGTTTTGCGGTTTTGACTTTGCGTAAGTTCTTTAACATTTTTCTATTGCTTTCCTGTAAAACCAGGTTGATTTAGATTCCCTTTTGTTTTTGCGTGTTCTTGTGGAATGATGACGTCCTATTCGCCGAAATTATACTTTTGTAGAGTTGAAAGACCAGTGTATTGTAGCATTGTTTTGCTCCTGTAATAACTGAAAAAAAACTTGACAAGGACAGAAGTGACGTCCTTACAGCCGCTGAGAGTGATGCATGATTTCAAAACATTCTTTCATTTTTAGTCCGGAGACAGTTTCCGATCCCAGGAAGCTCAAACCGTTTCCTATGGCTGTGGGAATTGGTAATATGTTATTAAGAAATAACAGATTTTTTTCCTTCCCTGTGATTGGGTTAAATGTCTGTTTTGTCGTTTCATGGTTTGCCAATCTCCGTTTCCGTTGAGTTTTGCATGATAGTGCTTCACAAGTTTGCAGGTTCGATTATCTAGCCGGAAGCATCAGACCCAAAAGGACTTGTATTTTTTCAGTATCCTAGAAGAAGTGCTTAATCCCTGTATTGCCAGTTGCACGTTCTCATTGCTAAACGGACTGTATATGCGAGATTTTACTTATTCGTATACCACCTATTTTTAAATTTTCTCTTAGTTGTCTGTTCCCTCTGTAACTTGCGTGGAAGGGAAATTGAAGTGACCATTGTGTACGTGTAATTTTTGTGCTCACGCCTTTGAATTATGAAAAAGTATCGTTTTTCTTTACGCACTGTGTGTTTTCGCATGGTTTTCGGGAATGATTTATGTGCGTCTAAACTTGTATGGAATGAAATGTGGAATGATTAAGCATTCCGTCATTTTTTCTGCAGAAGAGGTGTCTAAATACCCCGGGAAGGGATACATCAAGGCCTGGGCAGAAGCCGCAAAGAGGTTATGCGGCAGGGATCAGAGCCACTTGACCCATTTTGTGGGTGAAATTGTTGGGGGACCGGTTAAAGATGACAGTTCGGATGTTAACCAAGCCTGTAGACAGATGAAGAAAGCAGCGGAAAATATCCCTGCGCGGGTAAAAAATTAAAAGTGGATAAAAAGTTAATGAGGATATGCCTGAAAGGTAAATACACACATGTTAAAAGCGCGGTTATTTTGTGAATCACGAGAAAATGTTGTTTTAGCGTGTTTGGTGTGATTTGTAGCATTTTTTTAAGAATGTTTAAGATGCTGCTGTAAAAATACAGGCTTAATTGTGAGGACGGCAAATTCTGGGCTAACATCTCTTTTCATTTTACGGATTTAAGTGTTTAGGAATGTTTGCTCAGAAAATTGTTGCTCAGTTTCGCTTGAAAATGCTGTCGATGTTGTCTTTTCATGGATTTCTTGGTTTACAATTTTTTGTAAGTGGCCACTGCTGGAAACTAGCTTTTTTAGGCCCAAGGACCCGGGTCTTTGAAAAAGGAGGGTCCAAAGCTCTTTAGGAAGGATCCGAACCGTGTTAAGATGAAATAGGGCGCAAGAAGACCTGATTTTTCGCGGCTCAGTCGGAGTCTGGGTAGCCAAAAAGGAGGGTCTCGGACCCCTGCCAATTTCCAGCCCTGTTAATACGTACACAGACTTTTGCCAATTTTAAACCCCCTCCCCTGAACGCAGTCCGGATGCTTTGGCCCCCCCCCTCCACCTTGAACGCTTAAAAGAATAAGCCAATTCGCACTTCGACTTTTGCGGAAAAATTTTTGCGTTTCGGCTGAATTCAGATGGGATTAGGATGTAAATGATAGAAAAAAAAACTGCATGGATGGTCTCTTAGAATGTAAAAAAAAATCGGTCAGTTTCGCGCAGTTATAGCTTATGCTGTCGGGTCATACCTAAGATTGGGATTCCTTCTTGCTACTCCATGAGGGATTCCACATACAACGGTTAGAGTGATTTTGAATGTCCCATATCAGAATAATGTGGCAGGGGGCCCCGATATGGCCATAGCAGTAAAAAAAGATAGAAAAATGACAATGCTATACAAAATGTATCCGGTCACTTGTCGGTTAGTTTCGCTAAGATTTATGGATTGTGTTGTCGTTATTTCAAATTCCCAATATATTCAGCTAATGATAATTCTCTTATTGCTTTCACAGATGCCGCTGAAAAAAGGGTGCATTAAAAAGACAAAGGTCCCAGAGAAGTTCGTTGATCTGCAGCGCTACAGAGCAGGTGACGTTGTGCTTCACATGTATAGAGGGAAGTGGTGGCCTGCACGTGTGGAAGGCCGGGACCCTGACGGAAGTATAGAAGTCTCGTTTTGCGGTTTTGACTTTGCGTAAGTTCTTTAACATTTTTCTATTGCTTTCCTGTAAAACCAGGTTGATTTAGATTCCCTTTTGTTTTTGCGTGTTCTTGTGGAATGATGACGTCCTATTCGCCGAAATTATACTTTTGTAGAGTTGAAAGACCAGTGTATTGTAGCATTGTTTTGCTCCTGTAATAACTGAAAAAAAACTTGACAAGGACAGAAGTGACGTCCTTACAGCCGCTGAGAGTGATGCATGATTTCAAAACATTCTTTCATTTTTAGTCCGGAGACAGTTTCCGATCCCAGGAAGCTCAAACCGTTTCCTATGGCTGTGGGAATTGGTAATATGTTATTAAGAAATAACAGATTTTTTTCCTTCCCTGTGATTGGGTTAAATGTCTGTTTTGTCGTTTCATGGTTTGCCAATCTCCGTTTCCGTTGAGTTTTGCATGATAGTGCTTCACAAGTTTGCAGGTTCGATTATCTAGCCGGAAGCATCAGACCCAAAAGGACTTGTATTTTTTCAGTATCCTAGAAGAAGTGCTTAATCCCTGTATTGCCAGTTGCACGTTCTCATTGCTAAACGGACTGTATATGCGAGATTTTACTTATTCGTATACCACCTATTTTTAAATTTTCTCTTAGTTGTCTGTTCCCTCTGTAACTTGCGTGGAAGGGAAGTTGAAGTGACTATTGTGTACGTGTAATTTTTGTGCTCACGCTTTGGAATTATGAAAAAGTATCGTTTTTCTTTACGCACTGTGTGTTTTCGCATGGTTTTTGGGAATGATTTATGTGCGTCTAAACTTGTATGGAATGAAATGTGAAATGATTAAGCATTCCGTCATTTTTTCTGCAGAAGAGGTGTCTAAATACCCCGGGAAGGGATACATCAAGGCCTGGGCAGAAGCCGCAAAGAGGTTATGCGGCAGGGATCAGAGCCACTTGACCCATTTTGTGGGTGAAATTGTTGGGGGACCGGTTAAAGATGACAGTTTGGATGTTAACCAAGCCTATAGACAGATTAAGAAAGCAGCGGAAAATATCCCTGCGCCGGTTTCAGGTAATTACAGGTGGACGAATATACAACATATATTTTGCTTGACGCGTATTTCTCGTTTCATTCAACATTTCATTTTGTCTGTGTGAGTGTGATCCGAAGGGCAGTTTCATTATTTTACTGAACCGGAACTTGCAAGACTGAAGCGAAACGGACTGTTGTCAGAATTTTGAACGTGCGTGTCCTGTGCGGCTAAGCTTTAAATTATTCAAGGATGAAATAAGGACGTTATAGTTTATGACTCGGCTGTTACATTAACATTGACATTGGAAGAAAAGTAACCACAGAGTTTAAAATAATTTTAAAAGCATCTGTTCATTTCGCTTGCACAGATTAACTGGTTGACATTTTCATACAATATCCCTGTTGCAGCGATCGAAAGGCATGGCACAGAAGTTACGGTCACCATTGGGGAGAGGGTGGCGCAATCCGAAGATCGTAGTTCGGACAGCGATTGCGTCATTACGGGCGCCGATACCACGTCAAAAGAGCTTTGTGAGAGACCAGTGAAAAGGGAAGAGGGGGCACACACACATTCATCGCAGGGCGAAAAAGACACAAAACTCTCAGCGAATGCGGAATCGGCTGTTGAAGGGGCATCTTCTGAGAAGTTGCTGGGTAAGTGATGATTTTGCGTTTATAAAGGGTAAGAATTGTTGCTGATATGTGTCGGAAGGAGTATCGTGATATATGTAACACTAGTGCAGATTTGGTCAAGCCAACCAGGTGTTGGCGTTTTAAAGAATTCAAAACATTTTTCGTGCGTTATGGTTGTCGGCGAAACGAACTGCTTATCAGTGCCCACTGCTGTGATTGTAAGAGTTTTGTACAGTTCAGCTTTGAATTGAAGATGAAATGTGAAGGTTATTCCTGGGCGCTTCATGGTCTCTTCAAAGGTAGTTGCTATTTTGACTTGATGTGAAGTTGTCAGTGTCTCTGTCGTACGAACTCGCAGTGATTTAGCGTTTGTAATAACAGTGTTATACTTTTTCAGAAAATGTCCCCGTTGCTGCAATCGGAAGCCGTGACACAGAAGTCGCGGTCTGAGTTGGGGAGGGGGTGGCGCAATCCGAAGAACGTAGTTCGGACAGCGATTGCGTCATTACGGGCGCCGATACCACGTCAAAAGAGCTTTGTGAGGGACCAGTGAAAAGGGGGCACACACACATTCATCGCAGGGCGAAAAAGACACAAAACTCTCTGCGAATGCGGAATCGGCTGTTGAAGGGGCATCTTCTGAGAAGATGCTGGGTAAGTGAGGCTTTTGCATTTATAAAGCATTTATAAAGGGTAAGAGAATTGTTGCTGAGGTGTGTCGGAAGGAGTATATTGATATATGTAGCAGTAGTGCAGATTTGGTCAAGCAAACCAGGTGTTGGCATTTTAAAGAATTCAAAACATTTTTCGTGCGTTATGGTTGTTGGCGAAACGGACTGCTTATCAATGCCCACTGCTGTGATTCCGGAAGACCATGAGGGCAATTACTGCTGCTGTCCTATTTGGATTTTGCATGTTAAATCCTGCTAAGGCATTGCTTAAGCACTGCCTAAGCAGGATTTCACTTGCAAAATCCAAGTACGGCAGCAGCAGTAGTGGCCCTCCAGGTCTTCGCTTATATCACATAAATGCATTTACCACTTGCTTGTATAACTCTCATGTCTGTCATTTTGTTTTGTTGCAGAAGCTGCTGGACTTGTTTGCAGGATGGTAGAGAGGCCTGGAGGGGTAGATGCGGAGGTATTTGCGGGACATGAAATTGCGACATGTGTTTTGAGGGATGTGGTAGAGCACTGCCTGTGGGGAATATGTGGCCTATGCACACTGCTCTAGTTTGCATTTCACTTTTCTCTCATAAAGTGACCGACTGTAAATTTATGAAAGTAGCGGTGATGGGTAGTACGGGCAAGTTTCATGTGACAGGGTCACAAAAGCTGCCAAGTTTGCCGATGTGTTTAAAAAAGAAATACTTGCGTCGTAGATTTCGCGTGGGTGCACTATATTTCGCATAGTTATGGATGTGTGCGTACATTTAGCTTGTCAGTTCGAAAGTTTTAACTGTGCTATTTACAGTTCACTGTTCTTATGCGAAGTGACCGACTTTAAAGTTATGAGCATTGCGAAATTGGGTAGTACAAGTAAATTGTATGTGACAGAATCTCAAAACTTCCAAATTTTGCTGGTGTTTCTGTAAGAACATTTTGGTGTTCGCACATTTCGCGTGGTCGTGTACGTACACTTGGCTTGTCAGTTCGAAAGCTTTTTAACTGTGTTATTTGCAGTTCACTTTCTCCCACCAAGTGACCGACTTTGGTACGTACAAAACCATGCGAAATGTGCGAGCATCAAAATGTTCTTATTCACAGAAACATCGACAAAAGAAACTATTTTGGGGACATTTCGCTGTGATGACATGTTTGTGGGATTCTGTTTTGGTTTACACAAGTGCGGGGAATTTTCTGTGTATCACTTTTCCCATGCAGTTCACTGTTCTTATACAAAGTGACCGATTTGAATTTATGAACGTCGCGGGATTGGATAGTACGGGCAATTTTCATGTATCGGGTTTTCAAAAACCTGCCAGATTTCCCGAGGTATTTAGGAAGTGTTTGGGTT
Source organism: Protula sp. h YS-2021 (assembly GCA_949752745.1). Classification (NCBI taxonomy): domain Eukaryota; kingdom Metazoa; phylum Annelida; class Polychaeta; order Sabellida; family Serpulidae; genus Protula; species Protula sp. h YS-2021. Next base: position 82,997,728 of record OX457028.1, read on the forward strand.
CGTACATTTCGCATGGTTATGTGCGTTCGCGTATCAGTTTGAAAGTTTCAATGTGTTATTTGCATTTAATTTTTATCGTATAAAGTGACCGACTGTAAATTTATGAAAGTGGCGGCGATGGGTAGTACGGGCAAGTTTCATGTGACAGGGTCACAAAAGCTGCCAAGTTTGCCGATGTGTTAAAAAAAATTCTTGCTTCGTAGATTTTGCGTGGTTGCACTATATTTCGCATGGTTGTGGATGTATGCGTACATTTCGCTTGTCAGTTCGAAAGTATTAACTGTGTTATTTGCAGTTCACTGCTCCTATACGAAGTGGCCGACTTTAAATTTATGAGCGTTACGAAATTGGCTAGTACGAGTAAATGACATGTGACAGGGTCTCAGAAGTTGCAAATTTTGCTGATGTTTCTGTGAGTAAGAACATTTTGGTGTTCGCACATTTCGCATGGTTGTGTACGTACATTTCGCTTGTCAAGTCGAAAGCTTTAACTGCGTTATTTTCAGTTCACTTTTCTCACACCAAGTGACCGGCTTTAGTACGTACAAAACCATGCGAAATGTGCGAACACCAAAATATTCTAATTCACAGAAACATCGACAAAATTTTCGAAGTTTGAGACCCTGTCACATACATGGTTATGCACGTACATTTCGCATGTGATATTTTTGGACACAGGGATAACGTTCAGTTGCGGGCCTACATTTCAAATTTTTACAAGAAAAATAGAAAGGCGGATGAAGCTTGAGATCCGTTTGAAAAAAGAAACTATTTTGGGGACATTTCGCTGTGATGTCATGTTTGTGGGATTCTGTTTTGGTTTACACAAGTGCGGGGAATTTTCTGTGTATCACTTTTCCCGTGCAGTTCACTGTTCTTATACGAAGTGACCGACTTTAAATTTATGAGCGTCGCGGGGCTGGGTAGTACGGGCAATTTTCATGTAACGGGGTCTCAAAACCTGCCAGATTTGCCGAGGTATTTAAAAAGAATTGTTTGGGTTCGTACATTTCGCATGGTTATGTGCGTTCGCGTATCAGTTTGAAAGTTTCAATGTGTTAGTTGCATTTAATTTTTCTCGTATAAAGTGACCGACTGTAAATTTATGAAAGTGGCGGTGATGGGTAGTACGGGCAAGTTTCATGTGACAGGGTCACAAAAGCTGCCAAGTTTGCCGATGTGTTAAAAAAAAAAGAAATTCTCGCTTCGCAGATTTCGCGTGGTTGCACTATATTTCGCAAGGTTGTGGATGTGTGCGTACATTTCGCTTGTCAGTTCGAAAGTATTAACTGTGTTATTTGCAGTTCACTGCTCCTAAACGAAGTGGCCGACTTTAAATTTATGAGCGTTGCGAGATTGGGTAGTACGAGTAAATGACATGTGACAGGGTCTCAAAAGTTGCAAATTTTGCTGATGTTTCTGTGAGTAAGAACATTTTGGTGTTCGCACATTTCGCATGGTTGTGTACGTACATTTCGCTTGTCAAGTCGAAAGCTTTAACTGCGTTATTTTCAGTTCACTTTTCTCACACCAAGTGACCGGCTTTAGTACGTACAAAACCATGCGAAATGTGCGAACACCAAAATGTTCTAATTCACAGAAACATCGACAAAATTTTCGAAGTTTGGGACCCTGTCACATACATGGTTGTGGACGTACGTTTCGCATGTGATGTTTTGGGGCACAGGGACAAAGTTCAGTTGCGAGCATACCTTTCAAATTTTTACAAGAAAAATAAATAGGCGGATGAAGCTTCAGATCCATTTAAGAAAAAGAAACTATTTCGGGGACATTTCTCTGTGATGACATGTTTGTGGGATTCTGTTTTGGTTTACACAAGTGTGGGGAGTGTTCTTTGTATCACTTTCACGTGCAGTTCACTGTTCTTATACGAAGTGACCGACTTTAAATTTATGAACGTCGCGGGGCTGGGTAGTACGGGCAATTTTCATACAACGGGGTCTCAAAACCTGCCAAATTTGCCGAGGTATTTAAAAAGAAGTGCTTGGGTTCGTACATTTCGCATGGTTATGTGCGTTCGCGTATCAATTTGAAAGTTTCAATGTGTTATTTGCATTTGATTTTTCTCGTATAAAGTGACTGACTGTAAATTTATGAAAGTGGCGGCGATGGGTAGTACGGGCAAGTTTCATGTGACAAGGTCACAAAAGCTGCCAAGTTTGCCGATGTGTTTAACAAAGAAATACTTGCGTCGTAGATTTCGCGTGGTTGCACTATATTTTGCATGGTTGTGTATGAGCGTACATTTCGCTTGTCAGTTCGAAAGTTCACTGTTCGGAGTGACCAATTTCAAAGTTTATGAACGTTGCGAGATTGGGTAGTACGAGCATATGGTATGTTACAGAGCCTCAAAACTTGGAAATTTTGCCGATGTTGCCGTGATTAAGTAAATTTTGGTGTTCGCACATTTTGCATGGTTGTGTACGTACATTTCGCATGTCAGTTTGAAAGTTTTAATTGTGTTATTTTCAGTTCACTTTTCTCATACGAAGTCACCGACTTTAAATTTATGAACGTCACGAGATGGGGTAGTACACCCAAGTTGTGTTGCAGGGTCCCTAAACTTGCAAATTTTGTGCATGGTTGTGTACGTACATTTCGCATGTTAGTTTGAAAGTTTCAGCTGTGTATTTTGTTTTCTTTAGAAAGCTTTTATGTGGTTTATATTCCATTGCCTCACGTTTTTTCGGTCTATCATTTGAAATTTTAACTAGTACACATAACACTGAGCTTGAAAATAAGATAGAGTTGGTTATTTACAAATCACGGTTATATCAGTAGGGGATTTTGTTGTATTATTTTTTTCTGTATTTTGGTTTTATTTTAAAAGAGTTTTGTTTTTAAACATTCATCTGTATTAATCTGTATTTTGTTTTTAAACAATTCATCTGTATAATATAAATCTATGTTTTTAAACATTCATCTGTTTTAATATCTTTTGTACTGCTCTTCAATATTTTGTAACTCTTCAATTAATGTTAAATAGTTTATGTATAGAAATGAAAGAAAATAAATATTACATTGTGATTATGGTGTAAATAAAAGAAAACAAACTCTACGCTTGTTTGGCTTTTATTTAGTGTTTCCCTAATACTCTTTTACAGAAAGCACGTGGCCTTTGTTTATAAACAAAATCGGTTTGTTTACATTTTTTACACAGTCTCGATTCACATCAAACTTATAGTTGCAGATATCAAAAAATGGTGTAAAATATGCAAATTATGTAAACAAAATATTCCGTTTCGCAGGGTTCATGCTTTGTTAAATTTCTCTTAATCTGTTGTCTTTTATATATTTTCGCTTTCGGAATTGAATGTAAAAAAAATCTACCGAGATTTTCATATACAACTTATGTCTGAAAAGTCCCTAATAACGAAGTTAGATTTTTGGCGTACATTTCGCGAGTTGGAGAAGAAATCGCGATTCGTCGTTTGTTTCCCGACATACCTGTATATGTGTGTGTGTGTGTGTGTGTGTGTGTGTGTGTGTGTGTGTGTGTGTGTGTGTGTGTGTGTGTGTTCGGTTTTCGTAGCCGCAATGCATGGAGAGTTCTCCCCCTTAAGGAGGCAATGGCTGCTCACTTTTAATTGCTGCTACGACAAGCCATTAGTGATGGTGTGTGTGCTTGGAGAACGAGAAAAGCCCTAAAAACAGTTGCTGCCGTGATTTGGTGTGTGTGGAAAGAGAGAGGGATAAAACTATAAAAAAAAACGTATGTATGGGTGTCCGTGTGTCTGGGTGTCCGTGTCTGGGTGTCCGTGTGTCTGGGTGTCCGTTGGTTTGGTTGCCATAGGTGTTAGAATAGTGAGAAAGCTTTAAAGAAAGGATTGTTGCTTGTATATGGTCGCAATGCATGGAGACACCTCTCTTCCTTAAGGAAAAAGAGTGCTCATTTTTAATTGCTGCCACGGCAATCCATTAGTGATGGTGTGTGTGTGCTTGGAGAACGAGAAGCTCACCCATATAGATACAGTGTATGCTGAAAGAGTGCTGGGCCGGGGGGGGGGGGGGGCTCATGGGTTGGTGAGCCGGGGTGGGGGGCCTACCAACCTGATGTTTGGCAGGCCCCGGGGGGCTTGCCAAGCTGGTGGTGGCAGGCCCCGGGGGGCCTGTCGACCTACTGTACGGCTGGCCCCGGATTGCCTATCCATCAGTTGGTTGCAAGCTTGAGTCGCTCTGTGTGACGTCATTGATGGGTCAAAATACACAGCAGGCCAGCTCTAACCATGTCTCTATGAACCCTTTGCTGTCCGGGTGCTTGGGTGCTCAAGTGCTCGAGTGCTCAAGTGCTCGAGTGCTCGAGTGCTCGAGTGCTCGAGTGCTCAAGTGCTCGAGTGCTCCAGTGCTCGAGTGCTCGAGTGCTCAAGTGCTCAAGTGCTCGAGTGCTCAAGTGCTCGAGTGCTCCAGTGCTCGAGTGCTCGAGTGCTCAAGTGCTCAAGTGCTCAAGTGCTCGAGTGCTCAAGTGCTCGAGTGCTCGAGTGCTCAAGTGCTCGAGTGCTCAAGTGCTCGAGTGTTCGAGTGCTCGAGTGCTCAAGTGCTCGAGTGCTCGAGTGCTCGAGTGCTCGGGTGCTCAAGTGCTCGGGTGTCATTTTGTCCGGGCACCATTTTGTCCGGGTGTCATTTTGTCTGGCTGCCCGTTTGACTGGTCGTTTGAATGGTTGCCCGTTTGAATGGTTGTTTGAATCGCCGCCCGTTTGAATGGTTGTTTGAATGGCCGCCCACTCTCCATATTATGTCATTATGACGTTCATATGACGTTCATATGACGTTCATATGAAGTTCATATGACGTTCATATGACGTTCATATCACCTCCATATCACCTCTATATCACCTCCATATCACCTCCATAACACGTCTAGATCACGTCATAATGACGTCACTGTTTTAGAAACCCCATGGGGCTTCTAAAACACCACGTGACGTCATTATGACATCCATATGGTAACCATATGGTAACCATATGGTAACCATATGATAACCATATGATAACCATATGACGTCAATATGACCTTAATATGACGTCAATATGACGTCACTGTTTTAGAACCCCCGTGGGGGTTTGAAAACACCACGTGACGTCACTATGACGTCACTTCCTGTTTTAGAACCCCCGTTTCTTCCCTACTCAAGATGTTGGTGATGATGAGGGCGTGGGGAGATAGGGCAGGGAGCCTTTACGGCTGCCCATAGACAATAGACCCAACTCTCGGATTTATTATTATTATTATTATTATTATTATTATTATTATTTAATTTAGGAATTTATTTATTTATTATTTTATTATTCTGTTAGATTATTCGTGATAATTATTGTTTCCTTTGAAGGACGACTGCCGCTACCTGGCCGAGCACCGGCTGAGCTGCCGAGTACTCACGAAGCGCTTCCGAGGCTGCTGCGTCACACTTCGGTCTCTTTGTGAGGCGCGCGAACAGCTGGAGCAGACGACAGAGAACGAGTGTGAGGTCTTGTCGACGGTGGCGTGTCAAAGGCCACGTGACGACGCCGTGCCGCCCGCTGATGACGTCACTGTCGGACTCATCTAGGGCAATGGATAAAGGTCGAGGGAGAGGGGGTGGAGGGGTAGACGGACTGAAGGTGGAGAGATCCTGAGGGGGTGAGAGGCGGGTTAAAATCGAAGAGGGGGACTTGACTCTATGATGGTGTGGCGGAAAGAAAAATAATGCTTTTAAACTCCGTCCCTCGATCCCCCCCCCCCTCTCGCCCCGCCACCACGGAGTACCTCGGGAAAACAGTATATCGTTTTTAAAAACAACACCGCAGCATTTGGCATGTAGTGACCTTTAAAATATAAAGATTGCTGCAAGCAAAAGCTGGAATAAGCTTCAATCCAACTTCGTACTAAAATATTTACTTTCTTTATGAAGAATTCTGAGCCTTTTTGGAGTCCACAGGTACGGCGTGTGCTGTAGCTACCACGCAGGATATCAAGCCCGTTTTCAGATTTAAATCTAAGTTATGTTAAAAGCGGAAAATGTGAGTTGAAATAAAAACAACCCTTCGACAGATAAATATAATTTTTATTGTCACTTTGAACTCAATGTCCATAGTTTGCTCCTTTTTTTTTTTTTTTTTTTTTTTTTTTTTTTTGCTTACTCGTCTAATATTTTGCTGCTTTGAAGTGATCGTTACTCTGGAGGTCAACAACACTGAAATACAGCTCATGTAATAGGATGACAAAGGGGTCGTCTATTAAGTACGCATGCACTAAGGGACAGAGTTCTGCGTGTACGGTTATGTTATAGTGAATAGCAGACGTCACACATTTTGCTTTAGAGCTGAGGTGAGAGGAGAGAGGAGAGAGAAGGGGTCAAGAAATCTGAAAAAAAACTAAAAAAAATGTTTCAGTGACTCAGTAAATTTTTGGGTGCAGAAGAGTGAGAGTGTCTTGACGGTCTGCAAATTTTCGTGTGTTCTTTATGGGTAACCCCCCTCCCGCCTCCCGCCCCACCGACCATGCAAAAATGTACCTGACACCATGGGCAGGACTTCATTAGATTGCAAACCCCCCAAACAACCGCACCTCCGGTCTGACATAAATATGACGTCATAGGGACGTATGATCTGCGTTGAACAAACGTTTTATAGCTTGCCGAAAATTGGAAATTAGCTTGAGGAAATAAAATGGAACAAAACTGAGAAACTGGAATTGTACCGGTGTTTTTTTTTTTATCCCGGGTCAATCTTAATATCACGTGCTGTTTATTGTCTATTATGTGGTTGTGAAATAATTTTATTTACTATTCTACACCTTAGGCATAAGTACGACATGAAATGAACGTCACTTTGCGACGTCACATTAGGGCGGTACACAGTATACGACGACATGGCTTGTTGGCGACGGTCAGTCTGGGGTGGGGTGGGAGGAGAGTAAAATGGGTACTGTATTCCTACTTCTTCATGTATTTCAATGACATTTTATTTTATTTGTGTGTTGGATATATGTGTTGGATGTGGCACTCCGTTTTATCCATTGTTTGTGCGCACAATAAATACGCAGCATTCATTTTGTCATTGCAATATTCACCCACGAGATGGCACTGTCGCTGTCTGGCGCGACACACAGACAGATGTATAGCCGTATTTGTATTAAGCAAGTGATAGAACTCCGCCGTAAAATAAACTACCACCTGAGCAGTTCGAGAGGCGTTGTAATTTTTTTTTTCGGAGTAGGGGTGGCAGTTGGGGATAAGGCTTTTGTACCTATTAGTATGTTGTGAGCGTGTTGTATTTTTTTCGTGAGGGGGAAATGTGACGGGATGATTGATAAATCCCAGCAAACAACCGACGTCTTTTTTGGTTGAAAAAAGGTTGGATTTTGGTCGCAACGACTTCACAACCATATTCTGACCTATTCCCCCAAACCCGACTATATTCCGACGTCGAAACGACGTCGGTTTTCTGACGTCATTCAGACGTTGCAAAAACGACCAAAAAGCGATTAACATTTAATATCGCTCACCGGAAATAGAAGTCATTTTGAAAAAGAGGAAGAAAAATGTAATTTTCACATGAAAATTATAGAATTTTGATGGCGCGTCGGTATTTTTCTGTCTAGATTGTAAAAATTTACATGGAAAATGCTTTCGCATGTATTTCACAACAGCAGTTGAATGACTAATTATCTATTTATTATATAACTCTAGTCAGTTTCATGTCGGAATCCGACGTCGGTTCCAATCTCATATAAAACCTAAAACCGACTTAATTCCGACGTCGGATTTATGTTGGAACCCGACGTCATTCTGACGTTGAAAACCCGACGTCGGTTCCATTTCATATACAACCAAAACCGGCACGTCAGTCCGACGTCGAAAACGCCGGGTCACGACGTCGAGCCGACGTCATTCTGACGTCGTAATGTTTGTTGGGATTTACTGATTGTGGAGATAATCTTATCACTTGGTTTCTTTTTACTTTTTTAAAATATATGTTTAATCTTCGTAATGCTCTGCGAAATGAACAATCTAGCAGATAGCAAATTTATGTATTTCTCATATTTTTCATTCCTTTAGTGGTGTTTGTTTACATCTAAAAATGGCGTTGCTCCCTGATTAATTAGCCTTCTTCGATTTGAAATAAAAGGATAAACAAAGGAATCGTTTGTTTTTGCTTTTCTTTATTTTTCATTATTAGCATTACTTTTTATTACAAGAAACAGCTTGATTATAAACTAAGACTAGCTTTTTTCAAACACCCGGATGTTTGTTTCAATCGGAAACAGGACAATTGCCACTTACACGGACAATTGCCACACGGACAATTGGCGCACGGACTTTTGCCGCGTAAGACAATTCCATACTTTTTGTAAGAAATATGTATTTCTATTATTTTTTAGTATTTTTTAGTATCTTAATCCGGTTCTCTTGTTGTCGCATTTCAAGTAGCAAATCCGATCCATCTTCAGGCTCAAACCGTCTTTCCTGCGCGTTTTCACCAAGACTCACTCTTCTGCCTCTGCTTACTTGTCCTGTCTCTTTCTTTCTTTGTTCTTCATGAAACACATTTTCCATCTCAACACATGCATGTGTCTCAAATGCATCCAAAGATGAAAATATCTTGGCGCATTTACAGCAGAGGACTGGATCAGGTCTGTCAACACCATCTTGTAACGTCTTTTGTCTCTTGGCTTCAATCTGCTCAACAAGCTCTTCATGAGCACGTTTCATCCTAGCTGGTTTGCATGTGTGTGTCACGAACAATTCCAGAGATGGAAATGTCACATCGCATTCATGACAGTAGACTGTTGCCATCGTTGTTGCTGTTGCTGTTGCTAGAACTGAAATGAAGTAAAATATACGTTTCACTCTTCCTTTTATACCACTTTAATGGTGTGTTAACTCAGCAGAATGTATCACTAGTTGACTAGTTGACATGTTTCACTCATGCTTTTATGCTACTTCCATGTAATCAAATATGGTGTGTAACTTGTTCAAAAATTGCTCAAAAATGCTGACTCAGCAGAATTTTACTTGTGTATATGAATGTCTCACTTACAGTTGTACAGCTGCACTGCTGCACAGCAGAGACATCTAGCGGTGAAGTTAAATGGTCTGCCAAATGGTATTCATCCGCGAAGAAGCACTGTAATGGTGAAATTTTCAGTCAACTATAACGAAAGTTATCACAATTTTAAGTTAAAATGGCGGTAAAAATGCATACAGCCAGCTGCGCAAATAGCCTATGACTACTTTATAACAAAACTTTACATAAAACTGAATCAAATGGTGAAATTTTCATGTAAATCAACCAAGTATAACGAAAGGTATCGTTTTACAAAGTTTCAATTAAGCAAATAACCAAAGTTTGTTTACAAAGTTTGTTTACAAATTTTGCTTACAAAGTTTGTTACAAAGTTTCAATTATGTAAATAAGTCAAGTTTGTTTACAAAGTTTGCTTACAAATTTTGTTTATAAAGTTTGTTTATAAAGTTTGTTTACAAATTTTGTTTATAAAGTTTGTTTACAAAGTTTGTTTACAAAGTTTGTTTACAAATTTTGTTTATAAAGTTTGTTTACAAATTTTGTTTACAAAGTTTGTTTACAAAGTTTGTTTACAAAGTTTGTTTACAAATTTTGTTTATAAAGTTTGTTTACAAAGTTTGTTTACAAAGTTTGTTTACAAATTTTGTTTATAAAGTTTGTTTACAAAGTTTGTTTACAAACTTTATTTATAAAGTTTGTTTACACAGTTTTTCTACAAAGTTTGTTTACAAATTTTGTTTACAAAGTTTCAATTATGCAAATAACTAAAGTTTGTTTACAAAGTTTGTTTACAAAGTTTGTTTACAAAGTTTGTTTGCAAATAACTAAAGTTCACTTTTTATTTATAAAGTTTCAATAAACACTAACCGAAATGGTTGCAACTGGCTGTCACTGGATGCCATCCCTGGATCTGATGTGATTCAATTGCTTCCTTGCTCCACTTACCGAAATGACTGTCACTGCTGTATGCTCATCCCTTATATACCCCTCTGATGGAACTGAAGCTGACTTGACAGAATGTTGCTCGCCTAGGGGGGGGGGGGGGGGGGTCGGTCCATAGTATGTCCTGAGAAGGGGGGGGGTCAGTCCCGACTGCCGCCTAGGGGGGGGGGTCAGTCCGAACTGCCGCTTAGGGGGGGGGGGGGTCAGTCCCGACTGCCGCTTAGGGGGGGGGGGGTCGGTCGACCCAAAAAATGAAAAATGTTCAGAATCGTCTGAAACGGATAAATATGCAAAAATCACAATTTCGAGGGGGGGGGGGAGGTCATCACTTTTTAGGGTCTGTTGCCGATTGACTTCGGAAATGAAACCTTGACTTCATTGACTTCGACGATCATCGACTGAAACCCTAGGAAGCCGCCACACAGCATGACGTCATTATGACCTCATTATGACCTCATTATGACCTCATTATGACCTCATTATGACCTCAGTATGACCACATTATGACCTCATTATGACCTCATTATGACGTCATGGATGGCCGCGCCTATCCTAACGCTTATCATGACGTCACTTCCGGTCCAGACAACACTTCCGGTTCAGACAACACTTCCGGTCCAGACAACACTTCCGGTCCAGACGCTATGACGTCACTTCCGGTCCAGACAGTATGACGTCATCAAGTGGCGCAAAACTCTCCTTTTCCTACTACTTATTGCTGGGCTAATTATAAAGCGCAAAATTATTATGAAGCTAAAAAATACTTGGTAAAAGTATTAAAGTTTTACCACCTTCGAATGGTACTAAAATCTGTGAAATAAGACAGGTTTTACTGTACAAGTGCAACCAGTGAAAAGAATTTAGGTATTGTATTTTGCAGAATGCGGATGAATTATTTGTGCAGGCTACTTTATGTACCTTTTCGTGATCAGGATATGCTAAAGACTTATTGTTAAAATATACTAATTTTAAAGGTACAAATGCAATGGGTATGTTGGTAGAAGAGTTGAAAAGATGATGTGACTTGAATAACAGAAGAATTTCTATGCACAAGTTTTATTTTGTCTACTACATATCTACCCACCACCGATACTTTACAGATACATAAATAAGAAACTACTCTACAATAACATAACGCACCTTTTCAGTTTTAATCAGTCCATTAAACTGTGCACAAATAATAACATCTTTCTTTCCAGAGCATTATTCGAAATTCCATTATCTAAAAAACAGTGACGTCATCAGTGACGCCATTAGAATTGACCAATCACAACTAAGTGATGCAAAAGACCCACTCTGCCTTTTTTCCTACAAACGGCTCACTTTGCCTACTACTCTGCGGTAAAAGTCTGTGCGGTAATTGTCCATGCGGCAATTGGCCTAGACCCGTTGCAATCAGATTTCTGACAAATTGCGAAGTAAAGGAATAATTAACGATAAACTACCAGCCCGGAACCACTCTGCATTTGCGAATATATATATATATATATATATATATATATATATATATATATATATATATATATATATATATATATATATATATATATATATATATATATATATATATGCACAGTTGGCCACCCCCCCCCCCCCCCCACCGAAGCTTCAAGCAGGTGTTTGACCAGTTGCTTTCCTCGTCTCGATATCGCTTGCTCAGTATTTGTTTGTAGCAAAAAGACGTTGCTATAATGTCCATGATGTTGCTAGTGGTGTATTAGCGTTGCTGTGATGTCCTTGACGTCACTAGGATGTCCTTTCATTTAAAAAAAAAAATCGTGGTTTGTTGGGACTTCACAAACGTTACTTAAAAACAAAGTGACAGTAGCGTTCTGGCCGTGCCGCTAGTCGCTACGTCAAAAACACCCAAACATTGCCACATCACAATAATGCAGTTGTTTTACAACAAACACGGTTCATCTAGTACCTTCAGAATTTCTAGCCACGTGACGTCACAATGACGTCAAAATCATGGTTCTTACTTACTGACTTAATCCTCTTCGTGCTTGGAGCACATAAGGCCATCACCAAAGAACGCCAGTGTTGTCTGTCCGTTGACCACTTCTGTATTTGACTCCATGTCCAGCCTTGATCTTTCATCTCTTTCTCCACCGACCTCCTCCATGTCTCTTTCGGGCGTCCTCATTTCCTCTTTCCTCCGGGGGTCCACCTCATTGCGATCCGAGGGAATAGCCGTTGACTCCATTCTGCATACATGGCCTATCCATCGCCATCTTCTGCGTTTGATTTCAATCGAGGTTGGTATCGTGTTTATCCGGCGACACGAGTTTGTAGTTGGAAATGGGGCTGTGCCAAAAAAAAAAAAAAAATTAATATACGACGGGGGCATCTTGTTTGAAAAACATCTAGCTTATGGTTGATGGTCTGTGTCACTTTCCACGATTCAGACCCATAGAGGAGTACTGCAATAACAATAACAAAAACAATATCATTGCTCTTGAAAATACGAATTTTAGTTTTTGTACTGATCTTGTTGGATTTCCAGATGTTTTTGAGTGACGCAAACAACAACAAAAAACAAACAGAAGAAGTTTAAGAAAGCCCGCAGCAAATTGATTCACGGGAGTGGAAACCCCGCGGAGCCGGATATCAATCACCCCTCTTAACAATTATCCACCCAATCCCCCTCCCCCCGCAACCTTCCACCCACTTTCTTTATGCGTGCTATATTATTTCCGATAGTTTCAGAGATAGATATAATGGCTGTAGTTGTGGCAACTATAAATTAACATGGCAGACCCATTTGTCGTACTTGTCAGGGTCTCCATTTTCTCCCTTGAAAAAATAAAGGCTCGATGTAAAGGACAAAATAAAGATTTTTTATGCAAAAACTAGATCTAGGCAAGGGAGAAATGCAACGTCATACCACCGATCACATTTGAAAGCAATTGTCGTTTACTGTTCTCTATAAAATAACTGCAAAATAACAGTACGAAGGTCAAATAATTATATTACAACAATTGATAAATTTCATAATTGCCTTAACCCTGACTAAAAACTTATAAATGGCTGTCATTCTTAATTAAGTCTTTGATTCGTCGTAAGATGACAAACCCCACTGATGAAATATTTTATAGGGTGGTCATGACCTGACATCCCGAACACTCGCGTAACGAGTAGTATGAAAATAAGGGTTTCAGCCCACTTTGTGACGTCATACTGTCTGGACCGGAAGTGACGTCATAGGTGTTGTCATGGCAACGAAGTGTTGTTGTGATGGCAACGAAGTAAACAACAGTTAACAACAGTTCTACGCCAGGAAGTGACATCTGGACCGGAAGTGACGTCTGAACCGCAAGTGACATCTGGACCGGAAGTGACGTCTGAACCGCAAGTGACGTCTGAACCGGAAATGACGTCTGGACCGGAAGTGACGTCATGGTAACGAGGTGTTGTGATGGCAACGAAGTAAACAACAGTAAACAACAGTTTTACACCAGGAAGTGACGTCTGGGCCGGACGTGACGTCTGGACCGGAAGTGACGCCTGGACCGGAAGTGACGTCTGGACCGGAAGTGACGTCATAGTGATGTCAGAGGTGGACCAGATAAAGCGCGCGTGTTGTGATGATTTTTTCCCCACTCTCTCCACACACACCAACAGCACGACTGAGCATTTCATTTCATAAGCCACATAGGTATTTCAACCTTCTGATGGCAACTTTTTCCCCCACACTCGCTCCCCACACACCACAACTGAGCATTTCATAAGTCGCATAGGTATTTCAACCTTCTCATGGCAACTTTTTTTCCCCCACACTCTCATGCATACATACCAACACCATGATAAAATGTTTTACTAATGTTGCTCTTTGTACTCCATTATTCGTTTTTTTTTTGTTTTTTTTTTTTTGTTTTTCTTTCGTTTGAAATGCAGTGTTTACTTAGAAAAAATGGCGTCCTACAACCTGCAATCGTCATCAGCAGCATTTCGTCATCAGTGTAATCAGACTTCGTCATCAACAACGTAGACAGCGGTGTCTGGCCTTTTTTTCTGAGGCAGCAGTGTCTAGCTGCTTTGAGTTGAAATGTGACCCTAAGTGTTATACTTGACCGATTTGTCTGAAAATTTCACTGTTTGATTCAGTTTTATATCTTGTTTTAACATTATGTGGTTATAGGCTATTTGCACAGCTGGCTGTGTGCATATTTAATACCATTTTTAATTTTGTAAAAAGTGAAAAAGTGGGATAACTTCCGCTATAGTTGACGGATTTGCATGAAAATTTCACCGTTGGATTCAGTTTGATGTCTTAGTTTACAGTAGTTTGCATAGGTGGTTGTTGGAATGGCGTGCGCCCACCATTCAAACATGTGTTTGAATTTTTTTTACGTCAAACTATTGTTCAACAAGTTGTTTAGCAATTGTACAACAATTGTTCAACAAGCTGTTGTTCAACATGCTCAACATGTTGTTGCACAAGTTGAACATGTTCTGTAAAACATGTTCTGTAAGACCTGTAAAACCACCTATCACTGAAACTTTAGATGAGTCTTCTATGGAAAGTCAAAGCGTCAACATGACTGAAAAGAATGCACATGCTTGTACAGAATGTGGTGCGTTATACAACAGTCAAGAAGCTTTGTACAAAACATATGAAACATTGTGGTGAGGGTGATGATGACAGCAGCTCTGAAAGTGAGCTAGAAACAGACTCTGAAAGTGAGTCAGAAACAGACTCTGTTTGGTATGATATGGTTCAAGAAGTCTACGATGAATATGATACCAAATTTCAAGAAAAGGTTTCAGAATATAAAGAACAAGGGCTTGAAGATGCGCGTGACATAGCAAGTGATGACTTTCGACCCATTTATAAGCGTCGACTCAAACAACTGTTTATGAGGCTATTCAAATATGTCCAACATCTAGAACAAAACGAACATTATCAAACCATTTTAGAAGACTTTAATTACTTTGTTGATGAAAAACATTACGAGTATTCAAAGGCACTAAAGGCGGTTATAAGAAGAAACGATGCATTCTTTGAAGAGCTTCTAAATGGGGAGGAGGAAGATGAAAGCAGCGACGAAGAAAGTGATATGGATGACAGTGAAGCAGATGAAGAAAAATAGACTTATTTGACTAAACTTTAAAATAAAGACTTTATTTATTTTTCAACATATGTCTTGTTTTTTCTTTGCTTGAACTACAACTTGTTGAACAACAACTTGTTAAACAGCATGTTGTTGGACAAGTTGAACATGTTCAACATGTTGAACATGTTGAACATGTTCAACTTGTGCAACAACATGTTGAATATGTTGAACATATTGAACATGTTCAATTTGTTAAACATGTTGTTGAAAATGTTGAACATGTTGAACATGTTCAACATGTTCAACATCTTCAACATGTTGAACATGTTGAACAACAGCTTGTTGAACAATTGTTGTGCAACTGCTAAACAACTTGTTGAACAATAGTTTGACGTAAAAATAATTCAAACACATGTTTGAATGGTGGGCGCGCGTCATTCCAACAACCACCTATGCAAACTACTGTAAACTAAGACATCAAACTGAATCCAACGGTGAAATTTTCATGCAAATCCGTCAACTATAGCGGAAATTATCCCACTTTTTCACTTTTTACAAAATTAAAAATGGTATTAAATATGCACACAGCCAGCTGCGCAAATAGCCTATAACCACATAATGTTAAAACTAGATATAAAACTGAATCAAACAGTGAAAGTTTCATGCAAATCCGTCAATAATAACGAAAGTTATTCCACTTTTAACTTACCATTTTAATGTGAATTCATGATACATACAGCCAGCTGCGCAACCAGTCCATGACTATGTGAAAACAAGATATAAAACTGAATCAAACAGTGAAATTTTCAGACAAATCGGTCAAGTATAACACTTAGGGTTACATTTCAACTCAAAGCAGCTAGACACTGCTGCCTCAGAAAAAAAGCCAGACACCGCTGTCTACGTTGTTGATGACGAAGTCTGATTACACTGATGACGAAATGCTGCTGATGACGATTGCAGGTTGTAGGACGCCATTTTTTCTAAGTAAACACTGCATTTCAAACGAAAAAAAAAACGAATAAGGGAGTACAAAGAGCAACATTAGTACAACATTTTATCATGGTGTTGGTATGTATGCATGAGAGTGTGGGGAAAAAAAAGTTGCCATGAGAAGGTTGAAATACCTATGCGACTTATGAAATGCTCAGTCGTGGTGTTGGTGTGTGTGGAGAGAGTGGGGAAAAAATCATCACAACACGCGCGTTTTATCTGGTCCACCTCTGACGTCACTATGACGTCACTTCCGGTCCAGACGTCACTTCTGGTCCAGACGTCACTTCCTGGCGTAGAACTGTTGTTTACTGTTGTTTACTTCGTTGCCATCACAACAACACTTCGTTGCCATGACAACACCTATGACGTCACTTCCGGTCCAGACAGTATGACGTCACAAAGTTGGCTGAAACCCTTATTTTCATACTACTGTAACGTCTAAAATACATCTATATTTGATCGGCAATATGGGCAACTTCGTCGGCCGATGTATCGGTTCCACATAGGATTAACTATGGCCCGACGCATAATAGATATAGCGGCTTCGTACCTCGGATATACATCGGGCCGATATATCTTTAATACGTCGAGCCACCGTCGGAAATATACGGTTGTTTATACCTTCCTTTTTCCAATGAATAAATTACGTCGGGCCGACGTCGGAAAAAGACGTAATTGTATTTTGTTTTGCAATTTAGATGTAATGCCTCGGGCAGACATTGGAAATGGACGGATTGCTTATTTTTTCCTTTGAATAAACTACGTCGGGCCTACGTCGTAAAAAGACGGATCTGCACTTTTGTTTCCATTGTATTTTAGATGTTTGACAGACATCTAAAAGATTGTAATGTGACAGGTATATTTCCGACGTCTTACAGGTGCTTATTTCTAGTGTTTCCGACGTTGTATAGATGTAATTTATTGGTATATTTCCGACGTTTTACAGATGCTTATGTCTAGTGTTTCCGATGTTATTTAGATGTAATTTATATGTTTCTTTTAACATCTATATTATGCTGTTTTCCGATGTACTGAAGACATAAGGTAAGCGTAAATATAGCATTTTGTATATGTATTCCTCATTTGTATAATAAACGCTTCTTTTCCAACGTTATTTAGATGCATGTTCCCGACGGAAACAATACAAAACAAACGTTACAATACAAAGCAATTTCATTTCAATAAAAATACAAAATTAATATTATTTCTTACAATTTTTTACTTCATAATTGCTCTCCAACCGACCGTATGTAACGAACACAACTCATTCTGAGTATAATTCAATCAAAAAGCAATATTCTTAACATTTACTTATTTTGTCAAGGAAGCATGGCTAGTTATAGTTAACTGGAAGAGTATGTAAACGGAAACCGCATCTATAAGCGTCAAAGCTTCTTTGGTCTACGTTTCCAATTACTTCATATTATTATCTATTTATTATGCTATTAGATTATCGTTCACGCTTGCATGTTATATTGGAAATAAAATAATGAATCTGAGCCTGAATAATTTTACTAAAATGCTCAATAGATTAAGTACTGACACTCACATCATTCGTTTGAAAAAAATAAACGAGCATGTCCAAGGACATGACCACATGATTACTGTAAGGCCAACAAATGAAGAACTTTGTTTCTGAACGCAGCTTTTTCATAATTTTAATACACAAAAACGAGTCTTCCCGGTCGGAAGCTACCCGAAAAGGGATGTTGGAGAGGTTGGGTTTTGACGATTCACGCATTTACCGACATTTGCACATTTTTACTAAATTTTTACAATTCCACCATTTCGGCATTTTTTTGTCATTTGCGAAAAAAGCAAAATCCAGGTGTGGAAACTTTCGATTAAAAATTTATAACTATTTGAAAAGGACTGAGACAAATGAATGGTTTGGCAATACATATGCAATAGGATATATTTATTGAGTGCTATGCGGTCTTGTTTTAAGACAAAGCCGCATATCACACCCTACAACCAGGTATGTACCCAGGGGTCAATGAGTGCATCTGGCAGTCAATAGACCCGTAGACTACTCGTGTCCATGACTTTTTAAAACGACACTTTACCAAAATTACTAAAATTGACAAAAATACTCCTTGTTTTTAAGCAAACGCGGACTGCATTTCCTGAAGAACCTTTGTCTCTGGGTACTGCATGAAAATTATACCCCCCCCCCTGCGGTCCTTTCCAACACTCGCGTAACGACACTCGCGTCCGACAAAGTAGCTGGGTTAAAAAAGGCTCCTGTGCAACTTGCTCGGGCGTAGAGGGCTTATTGAGGTACAACTTGCTCCGCTTGGACCGCCCCCGCATTGGTCTCCGAGGTTTCTAACCAGTGCTTTATTGCTGTGGCCATATCTTCTATTGTTGCAAGCGGCATGTGCAACCTGACAGCCTCTACAAATAAAAACAAATATCAAATATTAATTAAATTATTACTGTATTATATATACAATATAGAATCTATGTAAATTAAATAATAGCTAGACCGTTTTCGCTATGGAGTAACGAAAATTACACTTGAGGGTCACAAAAATACAATTCCGAACTCTTAACCGCTTAGTATGGTCTTTTAGTCCCAAAGGGTCGAAAACAAGCTCCAAGTCGCTCTATATCTAACCGCCTTCGAGATAATGGTAAACTTCCGGTTTTTGACATCAATCATAACCGAGGAGGTTAAGGTCACAGAGGTACCTCTTACCATATAGTATTTTAGGCTCAAAGATCGGAAATATGCTCAAATTCGCTCTATCTCTTACAGTTTTCGAGATAATGGCCAATTTTCGGTTACTGACATTGACCATGTCACATTATATCAATCGTACTCTAAGGTCATGGTTAAAACATTTCATCACTCTTTAGCAATTGGGAATAGCCCAAACGCTGCAGCCAACTTAAACTTGCACACGCGTGCTGTGATGGCTATCATAGAGAGTTGGGTGATCAACACACCGACGCTTATATCATTCCATTTTAAACTACAGCTCTCAGCTTCTTGCTGCCTGTTTCGCAAATTTGTTTTGTCGTTTTTTAATTGAAAAAATTCAGCGAATAAAAAAATACAGGAGGGTCAACTATACATACTGAAGTTTATCATAGCCAAATTTCATCTTTCTAGCCCTAACGGCTTCTGACTAGTTCCACGGACAAACTAAAAAAAACTGAACAAAAAAACATGCCACAGCTGCGGCTAAAATTTTCGTACAAATTCAATACACTAGGGGATTTTGGCAAATCCCGAGGTGTAATTATTCTTCTACTTCTACTTCTCTAGATTTCATTTTCATTTTTTCATTAATGAAAAATTACATTTTTAAAATTTAAATACTCCCTGTAAACACCATCTACGAAATGGGTATTCTTCACTCCAGTCTTCGGTCTCCTCCCCTCCCAGTTGAGTTGCTTTGCCACATTTGTAGACAGCGACCTGTAGAGAATGTTTCTCGTGGCACCGCGAGCGTCTTTACCACCAACACCACCCATAAGACGAATCTATTGAGAAAAAATCATTTACAGTTATTATTTTTTACATTAATTTAGTTTTTTATTAAATACATTATTTGTTATTTTTACTTTATTCATTACATTTTTTTACTTTGTGAACATTAACCAAAAAATATTATTTCATTTCTTTAAACATTTATTAACTTACGGAGCTCAATTTCTTTGCGTCTTCGGCTAACTCAACCTCGAGGACGCTAAATGAATCGAGGTCCAGCACCGGTAAGGTCGTGTGGATAGCTCTCTGTTCTGCAACAACGAAACACATAACTACAAACAGTTAAAATCACTCCTTCAATTATATGTCATCCCTAAAAATTGAAAGTTTTGTCATTGTTAAGATCACTCCTTCAATTATATGTCTTCCCTAAAAATTGAAAGTTTTGTCATTGTTAAGCAAACAATTATTATTTTTTACTATTAATCCTTCAATTATCTATATATTCCACAAAAGAAATTTTAATTTTATACGTATATTTCTTTAAAAAATGCACTTTAAAAATATATCAATTTAAATGTGAATGATATATTTACCAGGAAAGGCAACGGCTTGTCCTGGAGGCACTTGCTGCAACTGCCTCTCCATAAGGGTGTTTAAACACGTTACTACGTGTCTTAATGTCTGCTTCATGTCCTCCTGCCCCTCCATCAGGATATTAATGTTTTCTGTAATTATAACATTCATTAATTTTTTCCATTATTAAATTACCATACTTGCATTTTATTATTTCTTTCTTCAAATTATTTATTGTTACATTTCAAATTAATGATATATTAAAAGCACACCACACTAAAATATCCTTACAACATTAATACATACTTGATAGAGACTGCACTGAAACGCTTGACAGTTGAGAAGACACTTGTGATGACGAGCTCTGCTGAGAGCTGGAAGGTTGAGGTGCCGACATGTGCAAAGCTTCTTCCATGTCCATGGCATCCTCGTGCTCGCCACTTGACTGTAAATTGAAACATATATCTCAATACCAACTGATTTCTTTTAAAATATTTTAATAGTTACTTGCTTAACTTTTAATTACATTGAATTTCATTTTACATCTATGCTATACATCAAAATATAACAAATTACAAATAATAAAACGTTCAATGCCAAGAAAAGTAATTGTTGTTGCAAAATACTCATAAACATCATAATAAACATACTTGCTCCATCTCTGCTCTTTTCATACCAAAGTCTACAGGCTGAGTAACGCGCGACATTTGTGAACCAGACGTTGATGGCGACCTGGGCATATCCTTCTTGTCTCCAAACTATAAATATTTGAAAGCATATAAGATATGGTAATTTTTTTGTAATCAAAGTCACAGAAATATTAATTTTACTTAATTTCATGTCATCTATTATGCTACAGTTGTGGGCTTCTTTTTATTATTTTTTTAATTGTTAACTTTACTCAATTCAATGTTTAACATTTTAATTTAAAATTGAATTTCTCTTATTTTTGCCATCAACTGTTTCGGAACTCCTTTTAGAGCTGCCAAAGTTTTTCCCGTTCGCATAGCCTTTGTGCACAAAGGCGATGTCGCAGTTGCAGCTTTGCACCGAGCAGTAACGTGCGAAGAACTCACTTTCATCCACGCATTTTTTCCTTGCCCGTCTCTTGTTCTCTTCATCTTAAATATAATCAGAACACTTAAAAAAATTATAACTTCAAAATTAACACTTTACTTACAAAATATACATTTAAAAAATAAATAAAACTGTTTTCATTATTTTTACCATAACTTTCAAATATATCTTTATATTAAACCACAATATACAATTTATAATTCATAATACTTTTAAATTATTGAATATCTTTAATTGTTTAAATCTTTTTTTAATTTGTAAGCTGACTGTGACAGTAACATTACTGTTACTACAGCAGCCTTTGGCGTCGAGGACATCGAAGGGGAGGACACAAGAGTGACCGTCGTGCAGTGCTTGGACTACTGTGCTACTGAATCATCCTTGCGCTGCGCAGAGACGAAGCTCGAAAAGCAGCGAAAGCAGCAACCTCTTCATCATTCTCTGTTCCGAAATGCAAAAAATATAGACATATTTTAAAGTAAACGTTCATGTGTTTTACTTTTTACCATGCACATAAATGTCTGAAAAATCGAGTAATTCTTTCAAAATACCTTGCCATCCTCAAGCGCCTGGAATTCGTATCGCACTCTTCCTCGTTCGATGTGTCCAGACAGCTTTGCTGCTCTGCAAGAGTAGCCTTATGCCTTGCAATGGCCCAGTCATCTGTTGAAAAAATAATTGTAAACAATAATAAAAACACATAAATATTTGCTTTTATCCTGCAAATATTTAACTATACTTATGTCAATAAAAACAACACCAACCATAATACTTCAAGACGCGGACTCCACACAGGGCACACTTCTTTTCAGGGATGTCCTGGCAGTGCAGGGACCACTTGACCGCTTTGCGAGCTTGATCCCCTATAGGAAAGTAACAGGATTTTCCCCCATCCACCAACCACCGCGTCGGCACCACCTCCACCGTGTTGTCGCACTCGAAATTGACGACAGCGTACTTGGAATTCTTTGTCGAGCTGAATTTAAAGCAGTTGAACATAAATTCATTTACCAGAGTTTTAGTGTTTGTACATACAAACTATTTATGTCTTTTTATTATCATTATAAATTAAGAAATAATTTACCACTAAATAGCATCTATAATAAACTGTTTTTTTATGTTTTTCAATTTACGCACCTTTACATCATTAATTCTTGTTGCTATTCATTACAATGGCCAGCTGTTCCGCTCTCTTTAATGGCAATAGGACACACTTTTGACATTTCAAAATTTTCTTTGCAATTATATGCACAGAGAATCTGCATACCTTGAAAAAGCCTACTTTACTGGACTCTACCGGATAATCAAAGAAATCTGTTACAATCAGAAAAGGCCGAATGATCGCCACAATACCCTTCTCTCTGTGAACAACTATGTTTTCAATAACCCCGACTGAATTAGTATGGTACATCACACATCCATTCTTTGCATCGCAACAAAACATCAATCCACTGTACGTTACACATCCATATTGAACTCCGCCGTTTACACAATCTAAAACAGGACCTCTTGAGTGACAACCAACATAAACTGTCTTACTATCTTCAACTAAATCTGCCTTCAAAAACTGACGCTCCTCTTCAATCCTAAGGACAAGCTGCTGGAGGGGTTTTTGTGGCTTTCTCAATAATTTCTTAAATTTGAATAGATAATTTTCAAAAGGAAACGACGAAACACGATCTAGATTTCCAAATCTTCCACCTTCATCTGCTAAGTGAATGAGCGCATGCACATTATGAGAAATAAACACATTATGAGAAATAAAAGTGCGACCGTAAAGAGTGATGCAATGTTTAACGAAAATGACAAGCAATTCAATTGCAAAACCATGAAACCTTTAACACATCTCATTTTTTAACATTTTCTGCCGTGCACAAACCAAGAGTAGGAAGTTTTTATACACATTTTCCTTCAACACCCCGTGCAAACACGCAAGACCAGTATACAATAGGAAAGCACGAAACTCGGTTGCTTTCCAAAATGAAATCTCTGACAATGCTCTTGGTTTTCGATGAAATTCTAGAGGTAGACTGTAGGTGTCGAATATGACTGTAAATCCCGAGAAATTGCATTAACATCCCTACTTTGCAAGCGAACACTTAATGGGAACCCTTTCAACCACGTCTTAATGAGTTTTTTACAACTCCAACTAATACCAAGTGCATATAGTCGAGAGGAAATTTCGAAACCATTCCTGAAAAAGACAAAAAACGAAAAAAAAAATCATACAAACGATTCTTGCATGCAAACAGATTGAAAACTATTTTACGGTAAAGCTCATGTAACTAAATTCTTCCTTTGATTACAAAGATTATTTAAATTTATAAAATTAAATTATAATAAGCATAAATTAAATTTCCTTTAATGTTTCTCACAAAGGCCAACATCTTCAAATGGGCTCCTGACGCTTACGTGATGCTCCTCGTTTGTTCGTGCGGAGAAAGATTCATCAGTTCTTCGCGGTGCATCGACTTGAGTAAACGTGGTTCTACCGTCATGTACTCCATGTACCGTACACTTGTCGCATCCTTAATACCTGAGAAATACTTGATGCTCTTCACAAATGCCCTTGCTGGAGTATCACACACTACTACTTTGATTGCGACATTAACTCTGCAACCGTTAACTAACAGCTCGCCACGCCTTATCGAAGCAAATTCTTCCACAAACTCACTCAAATAAGCTGAAACATCATTGGGTTTATTCTGTCCATAAAACATTGCTATAACCAAGGGCTGACGAACAAAATCTTCAATCATACACAATATCGGCCACATCTGAGACTGCTTGCTGTTGAATAGTGGGACACCGTCAATGTTCAAAACTAAGTTTAGAGTTATACCATCTTTCATCTTGGACAAGGAACTCAAGGCGTACGTTATTGATTTTCCTATACCAAAATAATAAAACAAACCCCCAGCAGCTTCTTGTACAACAACATTTTTCTTCCTTCCAAGCAGAGTGGCGCTACTTTTAGGCAATGTTGACACAGCAGGACTCAGGATCTTTAATAGCTCCGTCATTGCATCGTTCTTTATTCCACGCTTTACCTTCCATACTCTTAAATCATCTAATAAAGTTTCTTCATCATGCTTAACAGGAGTGCCACTTGGATCGCTAAACAATTGTACTGGAACGTTGCTGTCTTCCACGACTAAGTCATCCGCATTAGATGCATCTACAACTTTTTGTACAAGACGAGGCCTTTTCTGTGTTTTACACGATACTGACTGCTTACACTTAAGTTCAAGAGCTCTCTTGACTGCCCTACGCCTTGTCCAGTATGATGGCATCCTGTTATAATAAATGCAATATTCTTTCAAAAAAGCACAAACATATTCGCACAAACAATTGTCATTACCTACAATGCTAAACTTGGCGATAATAGGAGGAATAGGGGAAACTCGGCGGGGTAAGGTATATAAAGATAACAGTTTGGAAAACAGGCTTATGCTAAGCGATTAAACAGGTTTTAACATGCAAACGCTTCATTAAAATCTACAAAAAAATTACTTCAACATTTGCAAGCGCGATACGCAATAACAGTGTGAAAGAAAAATCGTATCCACGTTTTTTCGTATACAAAATTGATTACTCTACATATATACTAGCAATGTTAATGCCCAACTTAACATTTGTTTATTCCTAATTTGCGATAAACCATGAAATTATTTAGGAAATTCATCAATTTTATAGTGGCTGTGCGTATAGCGGGCAATCTTTCTTATAAGTATAACGATTTTTTTTTTTAAATTACTAATAATTTCCTTTACTTCTATGTGTTTTTTAATAAAAAACAAATATCAGTTACTTTGCATTACGTTTATGCATTATTTGCAATAAACAAGGAAATTATTAAAGACATTTGCTTCATTTTACACTGATTGCACGCATAGGGGGCCGGAAATATATGCATGTGATTGTTTATTATTTGATGTGCCAAAAACTGGACGCATTACGAACTGTTGTCTACTATACGCACAGTGACTTAGGTTAATTTCCGATGGAGTACCGACGTTTAAAAAACTTTATAGCAATACAACAGCATGATGTGCTTGCAAAAATGTAAAGTTTTTTTGAAGTGATATTCATAACAATAACATGAAATTTGTTCAAACATTTAAGACTACGGCAGAAATAGATAAAAAAACGAAAATCTTGTACAATAGCTCAGGCAAGGAAAGGCAAAGAACTGAAATGTATCAAACTCTTTATCTTCATATGCAATCAAACATTGATTCAATACAAACAATTGCTATTCAATACATACCTAGGTGTTGCTTTCAACTGTTTTTCTGTCATTTTCTCTATACTACATATACTTCCATCCTGTAAGGTTTGTTGAAGATCCAATAAATAGTTTTTAGATATCGCCCGGACAAGAAAAAGTGCAACGGACGGACAGACGGATGGACACGGTCCGAATTGAACGCCCCCCCCCCCCGTTACACATCTAAACTATATATACTTTCTTCATGCAAAGTCTGGTGAAGATCCAATGAATACTTTTTGAGAAATCTCCGGGACAAAAAAAGTTTTAAAGTGTGACGAACGGACAGAGAAACGTTTGATAAATTGAACCCTCGTTCTACATACACTGTATATACTTTCTTTCTGTAGGGTTTTGTGAAGTTTCCTTAAATAGTTTTTGAGATATCACTGTGACAAAAAAGTTTACGGACGGACAGATGGACAGAGCGATAGCAATAGCCTTTAGCCAATATTGGCAGAGGGTTAAAAAATTCAGAACGCTGGATCGAATAGCTTCGCAGACCAAACAGGTTTACAAAAACAAGCTTGTCCAAGGAAAAAGTCCCAGCTTACGAAAAGCGATAAGAACAATTCCAGGGTGCATTTTGGATAATTGCGCATTTTTATTCAACTTGCAGTAATGCCAGGTTCGCATTTGGGACAAGTGCGCATGTTTATTTAACTTGCGTTGATGCATGGTGCTTATTTAAAGTCGTTTATGGAATTCATTTGTTTTTCTAAGATTAATGTTAACAAACATCTTTATAGAAAGTATGTCTGACAGAGCAATTTCAGATGAGCATGTGTGAATGCGTTAAGTGGGGGTAGATATATATATAATTAAAAAATCCAAAATCTCAGATATGAATTTTTTACGTATATATATTTAACAAGACTGGAAATACTAACATATGTGTAACTTTTTAACATCTTGTTTTACTGAAGCCAGAACGTATAATTATTGGATAAAACAAGTAAGGAATACAAATTTGCATTGAAGCGCTTATTTTTTTACTTTTTTATGTTACGATGTGACCAATATTAAACCCCAATGAAAGAAATTTATTCACAGTGGAAACCCGTTTACAACACATTGGCATAAGGCTTAATGCCTTGAACTTCGATGGACAAGTAATACGTCAATTGACCTTGATAAAAAAAACCATTTGCCTTTTGGTTTTGGTATCAAATAAATTGGCAGTTAAAGGAAGATAAAGGATAAAGATACCTTTCAAGCGTATGTTTACATAAGAACACCAGAAATCGGTCTAGTTGAAAAAATTAAATAAGCAAAAATTTTAGCGCACCAGTATATTTGTCATCAACTGCCGAAACACGGTTTAGTTTACTACAAGTTGAAAAGAAAAAAACTGAATGGTTGGGGCGTAAAGATTTGGCGTATACAACACAAGTTCCCAATCTGAAGACTGAATAGTATATATATATATATATATATATATATATATATATATATATATGTATATATATATATATATATATATATATTTAAACCCACGTCGCAATCGTTTCACCACTCAGTGATTATATCACAACTTAACGAGCAAGGTTTTACCCAATGAATAACAACGCACGCCTCATCAATAAACCCCCCTCCCAAAAAAAGTTATGAATGGAGGGGGTGTACTGGCAAGAAAAAGCTTAGATGGGAAGTGGGGTTGTCCTTTGGCCATAGAAATCAATTACAAGCACTGTTGCATTAAAAGAAAAACGACTAACATAGGTAGGACCCGGTAAGAAGCTTTCAAACGCAGTTATTTTGAACGTTCTAACTGCAGTAATAAAGGAGTGAGAAGCATTTGAAATTTGTACTTCTAGTACGTCTAGTTAGATGCATTCGTACATTTTCGGGCATGCGTACCCGGGTTTCTTTACCCAAAATACAACATCATTCTTAAGAGAACACACAAGATTTACAACATTTATAATAGAGCAAGAATTTCAACAATTATGCAACACTTTTCAAAGCCAAGTATCAATTTTCAGAAAATACATTTCAGTTTCTGAATCCTCTATGCATAAATAATAGCACACATAGAAATAAATAGCAAAGATCTCGCTGAATCCTATACACAGAAATAAATAGCAAAGTTCTGAATCCCCTACACAAAAATAAAAAGCAAAGTTCGGAATCCTCCACACAGAAATAACTAGCACATTTCTCGTTGATTCCACCACACAGAAATAAATAGCACAGCTTTCGTTGAATCCTCTCCACTCAAATAAATAGCACAGTTCTCGCTGAATCCTCTACACAGAAATAAATAGCACACTTTTTGCTGAATCCTTTAACAAAAATAAATGGCAAAGTTTTAAATCCTTTGCACAAGAAGAAATAGCAAAGTTCTGATTCCTCTAGACAGAAATAAATATCACACTTCCCGCTGAACCCTCTACACAAAAACAATTAGAACAGTTCTCGCTGAATCCTCTGCACTAAAATAAATAGAGCAGTTCTCAATAAATCATCTGCACATAAATAATAGCACAATTATCGCTGAATCCTCTACATAGAAAAAAGCCAAGTTCTCGCAGAATCCTCTACACTAAAATAAATAGCACAGTTCTAAATCCTCTACACAGAAACAATAAGCAAAGTTCTGAATCCTCTACACAGAAAAAAATAACACAGTTGTCGCTGAATCCTCTACACAGAAATAAATAGGACAATTAGCAAAGTTCTGAATCCTCTACACAGAAAAAATAACACAGTTTTCGCTGAATCCTCTACACAGAAATAAATAGGACAGTTCTCGCTGAATCCTCTGCACTAAAAAAATAGAACAGCTCTCAATAAATCCTCTTCACATAAATAATAGCACAATTATCACTGAATCCTATACATAGAAATAAGTAGGACAGTTCTCGATGAATCCTCTGCATTAAAACAAATAGAACAGCTCTCAATAAATCCTCTTCACATAAATAATAGCACAATTCTCGCTAAATCCTATACATAGAAATAAAGAGCACAGTTCTCGATGAATCCTCTGCATTAAAACAAATAGAACAGCTCTCAATAAATCCTCTTCACATAAATAATAGCACAATTATCGCTGAATCCTGTACAGTAAAATAAATAGCACAGTTCTCGCTGAATCCTCCTCACAGAAATAAATACGACAGTTCTCGCTGAATCCTCTGGACAGAAATAAATACGACAGTTCTCGCTCAATCCTCTACACAGAAATAAATAGTACAGTTTGCGCTGAATCCTCTGCACAGAAAAAATAAAACAGTTCTCGCTAAATCCTATGCACACAAATAAATAGCACAGTACTCGCTTAATTCTCGACACAGAAATAAATAGCACAGTTCCCGCTGAATCCTGGACACAGTAATATTTAGCACACTTTTCCCTGAATCCTCTACACAGAAATAAATGGTAAAGTGCTGAATTCTAAACACAGAAAGAAATAGCAAAGTTCTGATTCCTCTACACAGAAATAAATATCACACTTCCCTCTGAACCCTCTACACAAAAATAATTAGAACAGTTCTTGCTGAATCCTCTGCACTAAAACAAATAGAACAGTTCTCGATAAATCCTCTACACATAAATAATAGCCCAATTATCGCTGAATCCTCCACATAGAAATAAATAGCAACGTTCCCGCTGTATGCTCTACACTAAAATAAATAGCAAAGTTCTCACTGAATCCTCTCCACAGAAATAAATAGCAACGCTCTGAATTCCCTACACAGAAATAAAACTCAAAGTTCGGAATCCTCTACACAGAAATAAATAACACAGTTCTCACTGAATCCTCTACACGGAAAAAAATAGGACAGTTCTCGCTGAAACCTCTACACAGAAATAAATAGAAAAGTTCTGAATCCTCCACACAGAAATTAATAACACAGTTCTCACTGAATCCTCTACGCAGAAATAAATAGCACAGCTTTCGCTGAATCCTCCATACAGAAACAAATAGAACAGTTCTCGCTGAATCCTCCACACAGAAATAAATAGCACATTTATCGCTGAATCCTGTAACACAAATAAATGCCACATTTCTACATTTTATACACAAAAAGAAAAAGCAAAGTTGTGATTCCTCTACACAGAATAAATATTACACTTCCCGCTGAACCCTCTACACAGAAATAAATAGTACAGTTCTCGCTGAATCCTCTGCCCCAAAATAAATACAGCAGTTCTCAATAAATCATCTGCACAATTATCGCTGAATCCTCTACAAAGAAAAAGGCAAAGTTCTCGCTGAATCCTCTACACAGAAATAAATTCCACTGTTCTCGGTGAATCCTCTACAGTAAAATAAATAGCACAGCCTTCGCTGAACCCTCTGCACAGAAACAAATCGCACAGTTCTCGCTGAATCCTCGACACAGTAATAAATAGCTCACTTTCCCCTGAAGCCTCTACACAGAAATAAATTGTATGGTGCTGAATCCTAAAACACAGAAAGCAATAGAAAAGTTCTGATTCCTCTACACAGAAATTAATATTACACTTCCTGCTGAACCCTCTACACAAAATAAATTGAACAGTTCTCGATAAAAGTAGTTGGAAAACGACAGTTCCAGCACAGGAAATGACGTCATCAGACTTCCCCCCAGGAGGCATAACCTTAAGTCACCTGTCATTCATCATGACGTCATTTGTCACGTGCCCTGTCAATCATCATCAGTCACTTGACCTGTCAATCATCTGTCATGTGACCCCATCCCTATCTGAGGATTATTTCCCCGAACATTAGCCTTACGGCTTGAGTGGCTCACTTGGTAGAGCATGGGACTCGTAAGCGGACCCATGTCTGAAGGTTGGTGGTTCGATCCCCGCCCTCGGGCATCACTTTCACCTTCTGTCTATCATACCGTCATATCATGGGGACCACCCAGGACATAATATGTACCGACCCCCCCTAGGACATAATATTTACCGACCCCCCAACACATACCATGTACCGACCCCTCCCCCAGGACGTGATTCAGCAGTCCTATAAGAGCACATTGAGGGCAGACGTGTGTTTCATTCATGCTGTGGATGTTGGATACACATGGAAAAAAGTGAAAACAGTTGGTCTTGCTGTTGTTGGATATACATGGAGACCAAGTGAAAGATTGGCTGGAATACACATAGGAGACGAAGTGAAACATTGGTTATTCTTCAGTTCTCGCTGAATCCTCTACATAGAAATAAATAGCACCGTTCTAAATCCTCTACACAGAAACAATTAGCAAAGTTCTGAATCCTCTACACAGAAAAAAATAAAACAGTTTTCGCTGAATCCTCTACACAGAAATAAATAGGACAATTAGCAAAGTTCTGAATCCTCTACACAGAAAAAAATAACACAGTTTTAGCTGAATCCTCTACACAGAAATAAATAGGACAGTTCTCGCTGAATCCTCTGCACTAAAAAAATAGAACAGCTCTCAATAAATCCTCTTCACATAAATAATAGCACAATTATCGCTGAATCCTATACATAGAAATAAGTAGGACAGTTCTCGCCGAATCCTCTGCACTAAAAAAATAGAACAGCTCTCAATAAATCCTCTTCACATAAATAATAGCACAATTCTCGCTGAACCCTATACATAGAAATAAAGAGCACAGTTCTCGATGAATCCTCTGCATTAAAACAAATAGAACAGCTCTCAATAAATCCTCTTCACATAAATAATTGCACAATTATCGCTGAATCCTGTACAGTAAAATAAATAGCACAGTTCTCGCTGAATCCTCCTCACAGAAATAAATACGACATTTCTCGCTGAATCCTCTGGACAGAAATAAATACGACAGTTCTCGCTCAATCCTCTACACAGAAATAAATAGTACAGTTTGCGCTGAATCCTCTGCACAGAAAAAATAGAACAGTTCTCGCTAAATCCTATGCACACAAATAAATAGCACAGTACTCGCTTAATTCTCGACACAGAAATAAATAACACAGTTCCCGCTGAATCCTAGACACAGTAATATTTAGCACACTTTTCCCTGAATCCTCTACACAGAAATAAATGGTAAATTGCTAAATCCTAAACACAGAAAGAAATAGCAAAGTTCTGATTCCTCTACACAGAAATAAATATCACACTTCCCTCTGAACCCTCTACACAAAAATAATTAGAACAGTTCTTGCTGAATCCTCTGCACTAAAACAAATAGAACAGTTCTCGATAAATCCTCTACACATAAATAATAGCCCAATTATCGCTGAATCCTCCACATAGAAATAAATAGCAACGTTCCCGCTGAATGCTCTACACTAAAATAAATAGCAAAGTCCTCGCTGAATCCTCTCCACAGAAATAAATAGCAAAGCTCTGAATTCCCTACACAGAAATAAAACGCAAAGTTCGGAATCCTCTACACAGGAATAAATAGCAAAGTTCTGAATCCTCTACACCGAAATAAATAACACAGTTCTCGCTGAATCCTCTACATGGAAATAAATAGCAAAGTTCTGAATCCTCTACACAGAAATAAATAGCAAAGTTCTCGCTGAGTCCTCTACACAGAAATAAATAGCACAGTTCTCGCTGAATCCTCTACATACAAATAAATAGGCAAAGCTGGACTCGTCGCTAAAAGTAACACACCCCAGTTATGCATTTTCCAACGCCCTCTTCTGATTCCGTCAGTGCTTTCATTTTCGATGCCTTAGGTCATTTAATACCATGTGCGGGTCGAATCAATGCGTCCAGATACAGTTTTGACGTAGGCGTGTTGATATATTGCCCATTAAAATTATATTACACTGTTTTCACCATTGATCCAGTAAGTCAAAGGGATTTTGTCAAAAACACCCTGGAAATATCAAAATAAGAGAGCATGATATGGTGTAAAACTGGGTCATATTTTACTGGTTAAAATTTCGTGAAAAAAACTTCTCTTTAAACCAATAATCAATTTTAGGTGTCAACTCCCTTTTGCCCTTCATGAATTCAGTATGTATATTCGGTCGTGAATCAACGGGGGTATTATTAATTAAACGATGGCGTTTTGTGGCTCCTTTTTATAGAGCTTAGGATCCCAAAATCTCCAAACAGTTTATACTTGTATTATGTCTTGAGCAGAACGCCACAAAACTTTTCCACGAACTAGCGTCGTTGCAGAAGTCTTCATTCTCATTACCATTCTTATTCCCATTCTCATTATCATTCTCATTCCCATTCTCATTACCATTCTCATTCCCATTCTCATTCCCACTCTCATTACCATCCTCATTTAAAGTCTCATTACCATTCTCATTCCCATTCTCATTATCATTCTCATTCCCATTCTCATTCTCATTGCCATTCTCATTCCCATTCTCATTACCATTCTCATTCCCACTCTCATTTCCATTCTAAATAAAAAGGCCTTTCTTTCTCAGCAGGAATAAGTTGATTATGCCATATCACGTATCCGGGGTTTGTTGAAATAAGATCTCCCCCATCAAACTCATGTTTTAGTAGATTAAA
The DNA here is from genome assembly GCA_949752745.1 of Protula sp. h YS-2021. NCBI lineage: Eukaryota > Metazoa > Annelida > Polychaeta > Sabellida > Serpulidae > Protula > Protula sp. h YS-2021. Next base: position 83,030,548 of record OX457028.1, read on the forward strand.
CCATAATTGTGACGTCACTTATTGTCTTTACATGAGGATTCTCAGTCACGAAACCTCTTCTAATGACGTCAATTTTAAATTTGTATAAGCGACATCTCAATGACTCTTAACAGTCTTTCTGTTCGTTTGAATGTATGTCTGCTTTTGCGTGTATTCCGTATTCACAAAAGCTATAATTCCAAAAATGCAAATGTATAGAAAATATGCAATTATGTATATACTTATATAGTTATTTTCTCTACTTAAACATTTACAGCTAGCAACCAGTTCTTTTTATCCGAGCTTAGTTAATGAAACATATTAATATTAATAATAAAATAATAATAACATTCACAATAAAATAATAAAAAATAATAAAAAACGAGTCTATTTAATAAAAAACTAAAAAAAATTCTCTTAACCGGCCTATCAATTAGTGTTTTAAGTTGTAAGTTGTTTTTAGTACGTCTTAACGTTTTCGTCCCTTTGCATTGCATTTTGATAACCCTTTCCGATAATGCACCTTTCTTAATGGAGATTTTATTAACGGTCCCGAATGAATACACGAGGATCTTTAGTGTATCTAACTACTGGCATTCTGGACAAGATTCTTAGCCATTTTTGAAGTTAAATGATGTTCCAAAGTGAAAGGAATACGATGGGATTCTGGTGAAAAATTAATCAATTCCTCGAAACCCGGATTTTAAGGGCATGATCTTAATTTTTGTCAAATATATTTTGCGGATCTCGAAATTTCAACAAGATCGAATTTTTATCCATTCATATCCGTTAACATATATAAATTCCGGTATTTAATCCCGGTGAGATCACGTTCAGGGTCTGGGACTTTTTCTATGGGGTTTGTCCAATTACTGCTATAGCTAAAGCTAAAAGTCTATATGCCCTTTTACGTCATCAGAAGGGGTTTCTCATTTTGACACTTTTATCAAATAATCAATATGTATGGGCTGTTGAACTAAGCTGGTCGCAGATGTGTACCATTTCAGTCTGCGAAATAATGCTTTTTATACACACATTTATTAATATTTCAGTGGTTAAACTATGGATTAACACTGACAAACTTCTTGCACAGATGGTTTCCTGGCTAGGAACAAACTCGTGATGTGGTCAGTTGTGGATTCTCAGCCAGGAAACCATCCATACTTGAAGTTTCTTAATACCCACGCTGATAGGGAAAACGACTATCCCTATCAGCGTTGGTATTAAAATGCTTAGCCTCGTCAGTCATATGAATCTACCGCATTTTCTACCCACGGGTCTTCACCTTCAGGCTTATAGCTTGATTGGTGTAGTACTTACAACACTGAGAACTGTTCGACTTCAGGTTGATGCCTAGTAACACTATCTCTCTGTGGGACACATTGTAACTCGTTTAACATTGATTTTTAGACTCTGTGAGTCAAGACCGCCAATAAAAATCCCTATTCACTAAGCCTGTTGAGTATGAAACATACGAAACCGCTCTCTGGCACAGTAATATAAATTGATTGCAGTATAAACCGCAATCAAAATATTTATCGGTTTGAATAGTCTTGGTATTAATTATCAAGACTGATCAAACAATAGCCTTGTGACGTTTTACGTAAGTCTACGCCACCACGTAACCAAACTGTGTTCCGTACTAGGCAACGTTCTCAACGAATGAGATCGTACTCATATCTCGAGCGGTAGCGCTGTGATAAGTACGATCCAAGTTAATCTTTAGCCTCGTCCGATTTTTTTTCAGACTTAAGTTTCTGTTTTAATAAGGAGCAGCCATGGCAGTAACTCTGTGTTGTTCTTTTAACTGAACAATAAAAGCGGTGACACAACTAGTTTTTACTTTGACATAATATACTCCAAGGGGGCACTCTTGAACCAACGGGTTTCCCATGCTTATCATTGACTTTTTCAAACGAGATTTAATCAGTGACGAAATGGGCACTCCGCACGGACCGGGGCTGTCCTCAAAATTACGCCTTTCTGTGTTTTTTTTTTTGTGCAGCGAAGCACACATGGTAGCACTTAGAATGCCAAGTGCCCACCACCGGAGACACATCATAACCAGGATGTCCGCAATGCTTTATGTTGAGATTTTACAAAAGCACGACTGGTCTGGTTGTACATAAATATTTTATCACGTACCCAGACATTTTTAAGCTCCAGTCCAATAAGAAGGCACCATTCAGACTGACGTGGACGAAGCATTTCGTAAAATAAGTATTGTTATCAACATATGAGACAGAAATTTCATTGCACCATTTCGCCCCCCCCCCTTACAAATGGCAAGGCCAGTACTGTAATGAACAAATTCTGAGCTGGGGGTAAGGGGGATTAGAGGGGTTAGGGGGAGGTCCGAGTATTGTATTTTTAGAGTATACATCAGTTCGATAATCTGATAATGGACAACTCACACTAGGGTGGAACGAAACACCCTGGCCTTACTTTTGATTTTGAATGACAAAAACACATGATATTTACGGCATTGGAGGCAGAGAAAATATAAATAAATGTACAATAAATATTCAGTAACTGATGCTTAAAAAATTGCCAAGAAAACTATAAGGCTGTTTATTCGAACACAACACCGTGCTTTAAATAAAAAAATGGCGGACCGAAAGTGAAAAAATTCCCGCCACAATCATTTCAAGTGAGACAGCATACATTGTACCGTCAGACGACAAATAAACCAATCACCAATCAAATTGATCCATCCAATACAGAAGATGAGTTGAATACAGAAGATAAATCAAACATGGGCGATAATATGAGCGAAATGAGCGAGGATAAAATAAAAACCATGGTTGATGGGACGATACCAAAATCAACTAAATAAAGCACTGAAAGGCCTTTGGGTATCTGAAAGATGGATGTTTACATTTGTGATATACATAAGAGGGCCCATGCGGTTCTGTTCATCCAAAGGGGTGAAATGTTATAAGTACCAATTGTTTTTTATCCTTTCAGTCACAAGAAATTAGATAAACGAATATGTGCGATGACGTCAGCCATCTAGCACTTTGTTGATGCCAGGCGTACTACCTCATAACCTTTCGTCATTGCCTTGAGCGACGCTAGAAAATGCTCCCAGAGATGGTCAAGCCTTGTAAACAATGATTTTAAGGTTTGCTGGAAATTCAATGCGAAATTGAGAAAGAGTTTTGAAATTTTTAACAATTCGCAAACATTCTAAAGACGCCGAATACTCAGCAAAACCATACATTTTGCGGATAAATAATACTTAACTGCTATATTTTACAGAAGTTTTCGAAAACTTTGATCTAATTAACACGTCACTGTCAAGCCAATTTGCGACAAAACAATATGTAAACCATGTGTTGTTAATGAAACCACCTAACACCAGATGTGTCAAAACCCTCTCGATCAATCAGAAAGGAGGTTTTTATGCACCAATTGAATTTAAGACAACACGCCAAGAAGAGTTGTCTCAATAGTTAAAAAATCTGTGATGAAGCTTAAAAGATAAAAGATAAACTGTGTCACACCAAGCGCTCTTGTCGGTATATTTGGCGCAATATACACAGTCCTTATTTCTACGATCAATATGAAAAGCGTAAACATTTTGCAAAGCATATGCTGTTAAATTTTTCTCGTATTTTTACGTTTTGTAAATAAACCAATGATAACATAACATTTTATTTGCAAACACCATTTTCATATGTTGGACGAGTAACAGAGGTACAAAAATGTACATAAATAGTAACCTATATTAAAACAACAAAGTATCATTTCAAGTATAGTGAATGGACATTTATACTATAAACTTACATTGTAACTGAAATGCTAAAAAACAATACTGGCAGTATTTATCAAATTAGTAGAAAACAGTAAAAAGCTGTTTCTAAAGCGATTTTTTTAACTTTTGGGTAACGGGTACCGAAACGATTTTCTGGAACTGCAACTTTCTGCCCTGACACAAGGCAACATGCAGTTCAGACTATGGTGTTGATTTGTCATTTTAGTGAAAAAGGCCTTTGTTAACTTCTCGCGTCGTGGGCCTTTGTTAACTTCCCATGTCGTGAGACCAGCTCACTCTGTCAAGGCCTTTGTTAACTTCTCAAGTCTTGTTACCAGCTCAGTCTTATAAGGCCTTTCTTAATTTCTCATGTTGTGAGACTAGCTCACTCTGTCACCTCTTAACTCGTGAGACCAGTGCACTCTGTTAAGGCTTTTGTTACCTTCTCACGTCGTGATACCAGATCACTCTGTCAAGGTCCTTGTTAACTTCTCATTTCACTCTGAAGCATCTGAATATGTACAATCCATAAAAATCATTCTTGTAATCCATTTTATATAGATTGAATTGTTCTACATTGTATTTGGTTAAATTCTAGTGGAGCATGGGAGCTATTTATCTATGTACGGGGACCATTGCGACAGTGTGCACACAAACCCGATCTTCCGTAGAGAGACCTGAAGATTATGCCTTCGATACAATAAAATGCACCTGCTTCTGCCACGTGAGATCATCACAAATAATAGGGACAAGGCGCTCTGTTGATTTAACATATTCATAAGCATTTCCTTTGACGATAAGTAGATGTAATTCTGAGAGGATGGGAGTGGCTTTTCCTGCAAGTTTTTTCCAGCTCTTTGGTCGTTAATTTATTAACACTTGACAAGCCTTTGGCTTGCAAGAGTTATATGAATTTGTGCGAGCAAAATTCGTCCTTTTTTTTCTTCTTGACAATTTTTCCGATTTTTTGTGTATTCTTCTCCTCTGACACTATTGGCCCTACGACCATGAAACTTGGGACTTATGAAGAGCTTGATCTGAACATGTGCATGCCACTTTTTATTTTCGTCTTTGATATCGTTTTCTTTGTTAAAACGCCATGTGAAAAGAGTGTATTTTTTGCCCGTTAATGCGTAGCATTTAACCCACATCACACACAGTTGCACAGTGAGCTTTGTGCGAGCTCTCACTGCGTAAATAGCTAACACGGCGTATGCTAGATCAGTCAATGAAACCTCAAGTCAACAGAAACCAAACACTACGCGGCTTATAAGACATATTCAAGCTGTGTTGTTTGCAATATATTATTCAAAAAATAACCCATTGAAGGAACTGTTTTTACGTTTTAATTTTTGTCAAGTGTTTAACATTTCGCTAGCGAAGTGAGGTTCTAGTTGATATTCATTTTATTTGAGACAGACTACTCATTCAGGTAGCCAGATGCAGTTTGAAGAGTCCTTGAGCCTTCATCAGAGGTTATTCCGTATGCTGTTGTGTCGTCTATAAGCTTAAAACACGATACGTCAAGGCGCAAATCTTTAATCACAATGAGAAAATAAACAACACCTAGTAATGTGCCATCGGATTTATTATCCCACATATATAGCCACTTATATAACCACATATATAACCGGTCAATAAAACGTACCTCCCAATCTTATCTTTTATCTTACACCAGTCAGTAAGACACATATCAGATTTGTAACAATGTCCGGAATTTTTTTTTTTTTGAAAATTGAAGAAAAAACACATGCCAATGGAACGAGACTACTGAAAGACGAAATATTTTAAAACCTCAATTAGTGCTGTTTTCCACCAGTGGTTGCTACATAGACACACTTTGAAAAGCAATTTGGTGTGTTATTCGAGAAATACATTACACATAGTGTGTTCAGCACAAGAATTATGTTTTGATTCTAGTATTTTTTTATTTATTTAGTAGTTTGGTCTTGTTCCTAAAGCGACTGTTATCCTTGTAACTGGACACAATTAATTCTATAGAAAAAACATTCTCCGGATACTGGTTGTATTCTTTCGCAAGGTGGCGCCCTATAACTTATTTACATAAACATTGCGCGCTTAACCATAAGAAAAGGGCTGAATAAAAAATATTGAACGTTTTCATTGGAAACAACGGTATGTATACTGTTAATCTATGACTGCCGTAACTGTGATTTTAGGTACATATAATGATAATTTTCATTTTTGCAGTTCGGCCTAGTTTGTCCCAGAGACCCGTTCAAAAATCGTAGAAGGGAGCGGCAATATAATGTCATATAGTTTTGCTATTTTTGTTTTGTGTCAGAAGTCATCATTCTCGTAACGGTCAATCCCATAACGACTCCAACTGTTACGAGAATGGCGTTGTCATTTTAGTAACACAAAAATGCTACGATAATGACAAAATTCCCTACATGATTTATGAGCCTATTTTCCAGGAAGGACATACTTTATTTCGGTCATATAATCAATTTCTTGCTTAACATATTTATATATTCTTGCTTTATATGTTTAGAGTGTTTTGAGCATAAACTAGTGTTCATCGCCCCCCCCCCCTATCCCCCAAATGCGGTGAGTGATACGTGGATGGGTTCGTCCAACGTCCTTCTGCTTGTTTAGTCACATGTCTGTGTCTATCAGTTACATTGTTTGACCGTTTGTATGTATGCCTCTCTGTGTCTTTTTGCAAGTAAATGCCTATATATCCGTTAACAGTTCTATCCATTTGGCTAGCAGTCTCTCCATCTGTTTGTGCGCTGTCTTTCCGTTATCTCGTCCATCTGTCTGTTCTGGCTGTCTGTCCGACTTCCTGGCCCTTGGGAAAGGTCTCTATATCTAGTAAAAAGGGTTGGTAATCATATCTAAGCAAAAAACAACAATGTGAAGACCGTACCTATTCATTGCCAATAGAAACCTGGAATAAACATTTCAAGTAGGAAGTCTTACAAGTTTGTGTTCAGATTCGTAGTTTTGTGCTGTATTTCTCCATGAGGCAAACTGATTTCTGTTTGAGATTTTGAGTACGAAACTGGTTAATTAATTTCACAACTACTCAACATAGTTCAAAAGGAATAATACTTAGTTATTATAGTTAAGACATAGTTCGTGCAACATACAAGTACTCTTCATCATTACAGAAGAACTAGGTCACAGGTTAGGTTGCATTCCTTTATAGCACAGACGATGCACAAGTGTTTAAATTGAAACATTTTGCTTGCATTGAGAATTTTAAATAATTACAAAAAGAGAAGCGTGTACGAAGCCATAAAGCTTTGTGTTCTGATTTTAACTGTTAACTATTTAAAGCTAGAAATGTGTCCGTTGGAAGACGGATATCCAGGCCGAACTGTCATATGGTTTGGGTAATAGGGATTCCTAGAAGAGCAACTGTCTAGATATATTTTTCAATAACAAAAACGATAATTAACATAATAGGCCTCCCAAATGAAGGCTATATAAAAGCTGAAAGGATATTGCACAGTCGTAGGTGTCTACTGAAAGTATGAAATTTTAATTTATATATGTATATTTATATATTCATATTGATTGATTTAAATGCTGTTAAGTAGACGTCTTTTCACTGAACGTTCACTATATTGCTGTACAACATTGATGACCATAGTAGAAGATTGGTAGAACTTGGGATACAGTGTTAACAAACCACTTTTATGGGAAACGACGCAAGGTCACCAAAGCCTAACCAGCTCTAAAACATTATATATAAAAGCTACAGACCAGATTTGATTGAAATCCGACGTATGAAACCAACCACTGGGTATGGGGGATCCCATGCAAAATTTCAAAGTTCCGCAGTGACCTTGAACGACAACGCAAGGTCATCAAAACCTAATCAGCTGTAGAACATCACATACCACAATCATAGCGTGAAGCACATGACAGACAGCACACGACCAGTCAAAGAATAATGGCCATTCTGACCTTAGTCACCTCGTGGCATAATAAAGCACAGCCAGTTAAAACTAGTGATGTGAACTGTATCATTCTCGTAACGGAAGTCAATATCGCAACGGCAGTTAAATTTCTAATCTCTTTTTAGCATGAGGAACTATATAGCAGTCACTGAAAGGCGAGAATGCTGTGTAATTGTTTATGCTGAAATTGCTTTCAAAAGTTAAAATTTGAGTCCAATGATGTTTTGCCCAATAAATAAATAATTTAGTAGTCATAAAGTAGAAAACATAAGAAAGAAAATGAAAATAAAAACGTAGTTTTATTTGTTTTAAACCTGCTAAAATGACACTTAATTTTTTATAAAAGCCTCTATACATTCAGCAAGTAATCAACAAGTAGAATTCGAGCGTAGCAACAGTTAGTTTCAACGCCCCAGTTGTAGCACTTGCAAGATAATCCACTGGTAGATCAAAACAATCTAATCGTTTACTGATAAACGAGGTTAAAGAAATTGGCCTAAGGTCATTTTGGAGGTCTTTAGGTGTGGGGTGGTTATATTACAGATATATCAATGGTGTTATTAATGGGACTGAAGAAAGGCTGCCTAGACGTTAATTCTAATTTTGATTTACTTAACTAAGACAGTCGCTTAACTAAGACAGTTGGAACAAATTTCAGTCTCCTGCTTGACATTCTCGAGACGGATTCGGCCCTTTGATTACCTTTTGATTGCCACATAAACGCTCTGATTAACTCTTAAGTTATTAAAAATATTTTTAATTGATAATTTATAAATTTGAGCGATTTATAGATCTATGCCTAATGTACATTCTGTGCATACAATTCAACAAGGCGTAATGAGTAAAAGGTAAATGAGTAAATGAGTAAAAAACTGTATATTGCCCTCAAGTCTATTACCAAATCAGGGCCAAAATACAGCCCTAGATCTGTATTTGCTAACAGCGGATAACTCAATTGAAACTTTCGAAAAAGTAAATTGTTCTGGATTATTGGGGTTAACAGACTCCAAAACATTCCCAAGAGAAATGCAAATCAAAACAAGTCTTGATTTTTCATCATAGACTGTTTAATGTAATAAACTTTAAGCTTTTTACGGATACAGAATGTAAAAAGAAACAACTGTTCTGTGTGACAAACACAACACTGCAAATAATATCATTTTATTTCTGGTTTTATTTCTCAAGTAATAATGTTATTACTCGTGATTCTCGAGCGATATATGAGGCGAAACGACAAGGCGTTTTGTCATGTGTATGAGTAAACGCGTTTATATTTCATTTCCTTTGGAAGTCTGTTGGCAACTAAAAAGTGACCAAAGTTCACCACTACTTCATCACTCATAGCATTTTAACCCTATTTGAGCTTAATTTATACACCAAGGAGCACTCTAATTTTAATGAGTGAGCATTAATATCACCATGGAAACATGCAATAAAAATAGTGCTTCCTGTCATGGGCCAAACCGTATTTTTCCTGCCCTCTGCAACCTGAAGACACTACTGGTTGTAAAGGGCAGTGAAAACAGGGTTTTCCTTCATTCCACGAAACTATTTTTCTATTATTCGTGAGTTACTTTCATTGAATCAATATTGTTGAAATAAAGCCGAATAAATTTAATTTCAAAATTGTCTCAGTAAAAGGGGTTTAAATTGTGAAGAAAGGGTCTCAATTTGAATTGATGATGCTGATATTGGTGGATTGGTGGTATGCAGAACATTTGTGTTGCATAATATGAACACTACTTTTTACTTGAAGATTTTTATGCTCTGTCGTCTGAACTTATACGATATTGCTACCTGATCACTTTCCCACTGGTAATTTATGATTTGATTTTATGAATCTACAGAATTTCAAAATCTCATGAGACTCTCGGAGAGTGGCTGCATCCCGCCAGATTCTACAAAATGTCAAAATCTCGTGAGACTTTCGGAGAGTGGCAGCATCCCACGAGACTCTACAGAATGTCAAAATCTCGTGAGACTCTCGGAGAGTGGCAGCCTCCTGTGAGACTCTGCAGAATGATAAAATTTTTCGAGACTCTCGGAGAGTGTCAAAATCTTGTAATACTCTGCAGGTAGTTTAAAATCTAGTGAGACTCTCATAGTGTGGCAACACCTCATGAGACTGTTGGGGAACGACGAAATTTTAAATAAATGTCGGAAGAAACAACAATATTTCAACACACCAAATTCCTTTGATTTGAAGCCACAGAATATTCGTTGGGTAATTATTATAAGGTTTTAAATATTGTTCTTGCAATTTTGAGCTTTTTCTTGAGGTTTATCAATAAAATCTTATAGTTTTATCGCCAGAATGTCATAGTTTTATCGCCAAAATGGCATAGTTTTAACATCAAAATGGTACAGTTTTGTCATCAAAATGTTACAGTCATATCATCAATATCTTAGAGTTTAATCATCAACATGTTACAGTTATATCATCAAAATACTACAGTGTTATCATGAAAAATTTTAGTTGTATTCCACTGATTTGTACGAATGGCCCTTCTTATATGCTGTGAAATGGCTGCTATTTTCTCTAATTCTACATTTGTTCCTTTTAGTTCTTGTGTCCGTTTTCTAGTGAACTGGATAAATGCAGTTTGAATGTGACAGAGCACCTCACAACCGCACAAACACATTTAATACTTAACAATCTAGCAAACTATTTAAATAGTTTTGTAATTTTTATACATTTGATGTTCTTATCGTACATTTTTGCATGGCCATGTTTAACATCGAGCCAGCTTTATTTTATAATTAAAATGAAATTCAACACAAGTTTAATCTTTCAGACGATGTCGAGGGCATAAAATAAAAGTCATATTTCTGTGCTTAGATTCTGAATCCAACGACATGACGAACAAATGAAAAACGCTACAAAGGCCTTTTACTTAGAAACAGACTTATTTCACTCCCTTAAATGGTCCCTCGTTAAGATTGTCATAGATACATGCTAAGACTGCCATACGTGTTGAGATTGTCATACATATATGTTAAGATTGTCATACATACAGTCAAGATTGTCATACATACGTGTTAAGATCGGCATACACACATGAGACTGCCATTCATACATGTTAAGACCGTTATACATACATGTTAAGACTGCCATACATACATTTTTTCAATTTACTTTTGAATTATACAACATGTAGAAAGAGAATTCATTGAGGGCCACTTTTTAGCCCCTGTTGAATATTTTTACTATTTTTTTTAGATTTTTCTATCTAACCGAAAGTAGCAAAGCGAAAAACGTTACAAAGACAGTGTGGGCTATTTAGCGAAATACAGTTCCAGACTCTGGTTAGCTGCCTGTTTACACAGTGCTCATATGTTTTAAGCACGATGCGGGCATGATGGTCGAATTGTAAGCAGGTCGCAATAGTGGCAAGAAGGTGGTGAGTTTTAATCCACGTAACGGCATTCATGGTATGCAAGTGGAAACTGCATACAATACCCTCCGATTTTACCACTCTGGAAGCGCCGAATCTACAATACTGGAAACGGGTGAGCCACCGTTGTGTGCATCTACTCGCTGTATATACCGTAAAAATAGCCCTATGGTTGTTAATTGAACTCCTTGTGAAAACAAGCTTATTTTGAATTGTTCAAAAGGTTCTGGTTGGGTCTTTCTTTTACACTTGTTTTGAATACGTAACACAGTATTAACTTCAGTGGCCTGTAAAAGAAACAACTGCTAGCTTTTGCTGAAGGCGTATTGAAGAAATGCCACAGTCGGCCATCAGTCTGACATCAGGGTCAGAATGTATATCAAACAAAACATTTGGTCTAGTGAGGCATCCAGACATATTTTTAAGAATGCATAGGATATTATGCCGCCATTAAATTGCACGAGAGTGTTTTATTTGTTTATATTAATGCCCATAGCGTATTTGAGTTATTATCCGTACAATGGCTGAAAAGATAGAAATTTACCCTCTTTTATCCGCGTCCAGGGCACATAATATATCACTCAAAAGAACCTTCTCCAGCATTACGATTAAATTTATCATTAGTAGAAACTCAAATAAAAAGCAACCTGGGTTTTATCAAAAATATATTTTTGAAATGCTTCACTGTTCCTTTATCGCAATTTGTTAACATCATTACTATAAAAATAAACAATGCAGAAATCAGCACATTAATTAAATTTTCCATTAAAAGTGAACAGAAAAAGAAAATTCTGAAAAACGGTTATTGCAGGCTGAACCATAAAGAAGTTGTTGCATGCGCATTGAGAAACACAGATTCAATATTCATTGCGCACTGACTTAATATTCTACTTCGTGAGATCCATCACACTGATAAATTCAAAGATAACTTGATTTACAAACTAGGTTAGTTCAGTTTAATACCACTGTTTCTTTTTACAAACTATTATTGATAGAAAGCCGAGACATTCTTTAATTTTTATTTTATGACATATGTTTTCTTTAAATGGATTGAAAAAGAACAAGACAGATGATTCCTGGTAAATGGGTTAGGTATGCTTTGTTTGTGTATGTGAAAAAGTCCTGGAATAAGAATAAAAGTAATTTTGTTGCTTATCCGAATGTAGCAAAATTTAAAGGCAAGAACGTTTCCCCAAAATGCTTTAAAAGGACCAGATTGGCCGTTCTCGTGACGAACTTATCGTAAAATATTTGAGCTTGCCTTATTGTCCTTGAAAAGCCACACAACACATTTAGAAATTAAAAGTAAAACACTTTAAAGCCACATAAATCATAAACATAGATATTAGAAACAACGCTGTTAAGTCTTCAAGTCGTCATTAAAACAAAAACATTAACACGACGATTATAAAGCCAGAATAATACTGAAAGTATGATAATCATGACCCTGTAAAGCTAAATATATAATGAAAGGATGAGTGTAAAAACATTGTTAAGACACACATATGCAAATACACTGTACAGTAACAAAAATAACATAAAGGTGATAATAAAGACAAAGTAAAGCTACATAAGTAACAAAAGAATAACAACAAAGACACTGTAAACACATATAAACAAGTGGGTCAGTGAAACTGACTATATCCCCAGCCGGCGTACAATCCCCGTATTTGATTTTGTTAGGTTGGAGTACAACCCTTAAGCAGTTCGTATTATATTCGTGAATTTTAAAATTCCAGCTGGGCCAATGTCCTTGGGCCGACCCGGTTCATTTACAATACCAATTCTTCTTACCACCCATACTACCTATGTGTATAATATTTTGCCAATTGATAAAAAAATGTGGGCTAGATTGTGTTAACAAACTCATACCAGTATGTAAGGGTTGTGAAAATTTCTGAAGTTCAGCTAGGCCAAGTCCTTGGGCCGATAGGGCTCATTTACAATACCAACCTTTGTTACTTCTAATACTTCCTATATGTAAAATATTTCAGTAATCGATTCAGGAATGTGGGCTTCAGTATGTTTACAAATTCATTCAAACGGGTAAGGATTTGGAAAATTTGTGAAAAGTTCAGCTGGGCCAATGTCCTTGAGCTGACATGGCTCATTTACAATACCAACACTTGTTAGTTCCAATACTGCATATAGTTAAGATATCATGTCAATCGATGCAGAAATGTAGGCGTGAGTGTGTTAACAAACTCATTCCAGTATATAAGGGTTTTGAAAATTTCTGAAGTTCAGCTGGGCCAATGTCATTGTGTCGACAGGGCTCATTAACCTTTGCTAGTTCCAATATTTCCTATGCGTAAAATATTTCAGCAATAGATCCAGAAATGTAGGCTTGAGTGTGTTAACAAACTCATTCAACTGATTAAAGATTGGGAAAATTTGTGAAGTTCAGCTGGGCCAATGTCCTTGGGCCGACATGGCTCATTTACAATACCGATCCTTGTTCGTTCCAATATTACCCATATATACAATAGCTTAACAATCGGTGAAAAAATGTAGGCTTGAGTGTGTTAACAAAAAAGGTGTCGACAGATGGACAGACTGACAGACGGACGGACGGACGGACAGACAGACCCGAAAACTAGAGTCTCCCGGCGGGGAGACTAATAACGAAAGGATGAGAGTAAAGACACTGTAAAGCCACATAAGTAAAAAAGAATGACATTAAAGACACTGAAAGACATATACGTTATAATGAACATCAGTAAGGAAACCGTTAAGCTTCATGAAATCATCAGACAAATACAAGTTAGTAAAACACTGCAAATTATGTAAATTTAGAAAGCTTTGGGACCATAAAAATGGGATATTGAAGACCTAAACATTAGAAATGACGCATATACGTATGTTAAAAGTAGTAGACACTCTAGGTCAGCCTGATATCCTGTGCATATGGCTTCTAAGACCTCTTTTCTTAGCAAACTTAGAATAGCGATTCTGTCCGTCGTATATTGCCAAGTCATATTTCAAGTTCCAGTAGTCCCGATACTGCGCTCACAAGAACTCTGGGACTACTGGAACAGATTCTTGATGTCTTGAAATTTGTCTTCTGCCGGCTGAATATTCCCCGAAGGTTAATCAGTGCCCATAGAAGTCAACTTCTTGTTGCTTGAATTGAAGTTTCTTGTTTTCTCTTTGCTTCAAGCATCACCATAGTTGCTGCGTCTTGATATCCTGCTATAATGATGTTATCTGCAATACACAAGCGGTTTTGATGCCATCGTATGCGCTATCAATTAGAATCTTATCAATTGTTCTGTTGTGGTAGTGTTCTCTTTTTATGTTCTGCTTCAAAATCCTAATACTCGAGAGACAATGTAACTTTTTGTCGCTTGGTGTGTCCTAGATGCTGCAAATAAGTGAGCATACCCAACCTGTCAACTCTATCATTAGGCTGATAATCCCATAAGCTAACGCGTTGCTAAGTTCCGCTTTGTTGAGTGATAAAAAATGTTCTGGGAGGGTGAACAACTTGCTTTACATCTTCTTTCAGCTTCGTCTTGTATTTCTCTTCTAGGAATCTTCCGATTTTATCAAAGCACTTCTTGCAGTATTTCTGCTTTATCAAGCAAAGCTAGCTTGAAGACTTCTTCGAAGTTCCTTTTCGACAAACCTTGGCCGTTGTTCAGGCTGCTGACGTTGTGTGTGAACAAGCAAAGTTTCAGTGCTTGAGGACTTTTCTGCATCCTAGGATTGATGAGTGTTTTGGTGAGTGACAACATGAAAATCTGCGACTGTAGACCTGCCCAGAGAGCTGATTTCAAAATATATGCTAATTTTGCTTCTTCCATATTTAGTCAAGATGCCATTCCATGGCTGTATCGGGACTTTTAATGGTAACTTCTCAACGTCTTCGATGTCAGTGTACACATTTCTGATCCTGTGTACACCTTCAGTTTGACAATATGCATGTCCTTAATTCCGATTCTTGCATAAATTTTTGTCATAGTGTTTCTCGCTCGTAACTGACTCCATTATGCATACATTCCAGACATCTGAATACTAAGTCAACACAAAATTTGCTGACTTATTGCAAAGCATGTCGACAAAAGGTTCTCTTATTGATGCCACTGTATATATAATTGTGAGTGTTTACATATATATATATATATATATATATATATATATATATATATATATATATATATATATATATATATATATATATATATATATATATATATATATATATATATTATTTAGGCATTATCGGGACCGAATGTCCTTTAAAATAGGCATTAGCGGGACCGCAAAATTATCGGGATCAAAAGCCGGTCTCGATAATTTTGACTTTGGTGCTACATGTCACATATTTTTTAAAACATTAAATTTTGCTGTTGTTTTGTACAGAATTAATATCGAAACATCATTTACACTCTAGTGTTATTGCTTCAATCCATAGGACTCAGGCTTGTCAGACTTTACACAGCAAGAACATAAAAAGTGAAGATGTGCATCATTCTATTATTTTTGAAGTTAGCTGATAATTCTTTGACCGGTATTTTGTGAAAATGGATGAAACTCGCATCTTGACTTGGAGTTTTGTAGAGACACAAAGGGCATAGCAAACGGCAAAGTTTTTTTAAACTTTATACATAGGAAATATGTATTACAGATGTGCAGCGTTGTGTATTTGTCAGCCAAATATTAACAAATAGATACGTTATCAAAATAGATAAAATCTACACATTTGCATTGAAACTTTGTCGATAAATATTCTAAGCAAAAATAAGACCAAGTCTTCTGAAACTGCACACAGTAAAAAATATATGTATACCTTACAAAACTTCCGACGCATAAACGACGTCGTTAATCTCTAAATTGCATCGGCAGCGTTGGCAGCGGATTTGAAACATCGTTTATACGTCGGATATACGGTGGAATATATACGCATTTTTAGAAACATCGTATATGCATCGAAAATGCGTAGGAAAAAAAGATGCCGATATTGCCAACGCGTATTATACGTATTTTTTTAAACGTCTATAAAACGCATGTTTTCCTATTATAAACGACGTCGGAAATACATTGGAAAAAAGTGCCGATATTGCAATCGTATATTATACGTATTTTTAAACGTCTATAAAACGCATATTTTCCTCTGCATAAACGACGTCGGAAATACATCGGAAAAAGATGCCGATATTGCAGTCGTATATTATACGTATTATTTTATACATCTATAAAACGCATATTTTCCTATGTATAAACGACGTCAAAAATACATCGGAAAAAGATGCCGATATTGCCAACGTGTATTATACGTATTTTTTATACGTCTGTAAAACGCATATTTTCCGATGCTTATTCGACGTCGGAAATTTATCGATTGACGTTTTGTAGGGGACATTATGAAGAATCAATAGTGGAGCATAATGAATATACTTGAAAATTATCATTTGCCTCAATAAACTATCCCTCAGCAAGCATAAAGGAGGAAAAGACAATACAAATAACTAAATTTAAAAGCGCCAGTGGTAACAAAAACGAAAATGTAAGAAGTAAACTTTTTGGGACGAAATAGAAACGTTAGACCACTTAATTATACTGCC
Organism: Protula sp. h YS-2021; assembly: GCA_949752745.1. Classification (NCBI taxonomy): domain Eukaryota; kingdom Metazoa; phylum Annelida; class Polychaeta; order Sabellida; family Serpulidae; genus Protula; species Protula sp. h YS-2021. The sequence continues at coordinate 83,047,178 of OX457028.1, forward strand.
GAGGCAGCACCAGCCGCCGTGGAGTAGAGGTATGTTCCGCGCCTAGGATGCAAGAGGTCCCTGGTTCAAACCCGAGTAAGTACTAGTGTTCAGTTGTTATATATAAATATGCGATGTTGTATATTGATATGCTATGGTGTATGTATGAATATGTGAATTATGAATGGTTGGTAAGGGTTCAATGGGTCAGTTAAGGTTAAAAACTATTTTTTTTAAATGCGCACACGCATTTTTTATACGTCTAAAAAACGCATATTTTCCGATTGTCACTTGGTCGGAAATGCGTTGGAAAACCTCAGAAATATTCATTTTATACGTATAAAAATTATCGGAAGTTCGTCGGAAATGCATCGGAATATATACGTATAACCGACGTATAGCCGACGTATAGCCGATGGTTGGTAATACGTCGGATATGCGTCGAATATATGCATAAACAACTTCGTCGGAAAATATGCGCATAAACGACTAATAAACGATGAGCAAAACGGAAAAAATATGCGTATATCCGACGTATGTTGCCGATATTGCCGACGCACTTTATATGCATCTCCGACGTCTAAGAATTTGTAGGGTACCGGGGATGGCAAAAATTATTATTTTTGAAATCGGTCAAGAACTGAGCCTTTTTATGAAAACTGATCAAATTTAAACATTTTCCATACATACTCACAGTAAAGCCCAGTCTTTTGAAACTTTATGCAGTGAATATATACATATATTGCAGATGCATAACGTCGTTATACTTTAAAACCAACCTACAAGTGACCCATTTACTGTTTGGGAAATAATAAAAATTAAAATTTTACAATGAAACATGGGAATTTGTCCAGATAGGTTCTAAAAAAACTATCAGACACAGTTTGTCGTTGAACTGTGCACACCGGCAATATATATATATATATATATATATATATATATATATATATATATATATATATATATATATATATATATATATATATATATATATATATATATATATATATATATATATATATATATATATATATATATATATATATATATATATATATATATATATTGCATATGAACAACAGCGTATTAATTTTTGAAACTGACGTCAGATTGGTGGATCTGTGCATTGTCAAAAATGAAAAAAATTAATACACTGTGATTCAAGACTTGGATTTTATGAAACAACTTCTAAAAACTCATAATTAACCCACAGCATTTTGAAACTTTATACAGTGACATTAAATATGTTGCATATGTGCAACGTCGTATTTATTTAAACGGGCAAAAATTGACTCATCAGCACAAATGATAAAAAAATTACACATGTTTCATAACGACTCGAAGAGAAGGATGGGTTTGCCCAGACAGGTTCTCAGAAAAGCCCTAGCTTTTTGAAACGGACACAGTAAAAATAGATATCTGTTGTAGATGTGCAATGTCGTCTATTTTCAAATTGAACAAAAATGGATGCAGTAATACAAGAGCCGATAAAATGTTAGACATGTTGTATCGAAGTTTGGAGACTTGTCTTTACACGCTCTCAGAAACTATAAGATCTAGCCTTTCTGTCTAGTTCTTCTTTAACTATTTCGTCATTCTACCCATTTTCCCAATTGCATCTTTGGCATCTTTGCACCTTATTTAGCTGTGATGGCATTTTCGGAATGAACACAAGCTAGATTTGCAGCCCAAAACGAAAGTGATGTTGAGGAAACATACAGTAACTGATAACAGAAATAAAATCTCCGTTGTTCACTGTCCGCCATGTTTGGGGGGGGGGGGGGAAGCGTAGTGCCAGTTCATATCTTGCTGCTCTGATGGCTCCTGTGCATCGTCACTGGAGTGTTTTGTTCCACAGATGTGTCTGTTTTGCTCAAAGAAATCGATAATAAACAATGTTCTCCAAAAAACTTATCACCACCAACGTCCGTTTTAAAATGCTAGCTACCTTTTTCTGTCTTTTTGTTGCTCAGAAATTTTTGTGGGAAACAAATAAAGTGATACTCAGACTTACTCCTTTCACCTCAATAACACTTCATTTAATTTAATTTACAGTTACAAAACGAGGAATTCCCAGATCAGACCTGTCTCAACCAAGACTTTAATGCAGTCTTTTAATCTTTGCTCCATAACCTACTTTTTTTCTATTTCTAATTGACGCTTAAATTGGATGTGACAGTCATTCGCCGGACTTTTTCTGTTATTTTTAATCTACATTTTGAGGCATCAGCATCGTTATAACAAAGGGCTATAAATCGCACTAACAAGGTCAGATTGCAGTGATAAATCTGTCAGTCACGAACCTTGTGTTCCCAGTGCTTGGATACTTCCGGCTTTTTTTTAATTCCGGGGAAGGGGGGACAAGGGGCTGGCTGAAAACGACTCAGTTGGAGTTGCTTCTTTTAATTCCGTGATAAATGATCTAGTCCGCTACATTCGGGTCATTTTGATCGAAGGTTATATGCCCTGTTTGCCACTCCGGATCGGATTCGAACACGGAACCCTAAGATTGCCAGACCTTGGGGTTACTTTCGTTACTGGTTCCCCATAGAACCAGTATATCATTGTAACTCTGCCATTGAAAGACATTCGTAAAACTTAATTTCGGGTCCAGTTGAAAAACGGCAGTTATAAAGCAATGCGACACAGCGCATGCCTTGTGATGCCAGCTATATAGCACTCTGGCACAGTTCATGCTTTGTGATGGCAGCTCTGCAGCAATCAGGCAAAGTGCGCGGTTAATGATGGCAGCTATGTAGCAATCAGGGAGTCTAGGCCCAACCCCCCCCCCCCCGACCGAAACCCCCCGGTCCTAGCCCCCCCCCCCGTCAAAACCCCCCGACTAAACCCCCCCCCGGCGGCCTAAACCCCCAGACCCACCCCCTCCCCTGTTCTCAAAGAAAATGTGTAATGATAATTTGTTCTGGCGCCTCTTTTCGCACTCGTACGAAACATAGCCATTTGCTAGATTGTTTGCTTTACGTACAAATGCCCTTGGTACAATATGTTTGGATTCCCTTTAGCAGATGTGATGTATTCCATGATGGTAGTATAATTTTTCACAGCAATCTGGGTCACTAAATGACCCATTAAAGTGAATCACAATGGATATAAGTCATATCTACCGCAAGAGAAATTGTAATCTGTAAACTCGACTGATCTCGCAACCGGCATATGAATTGCAATTTTTAATGTGTACACACTCATCAATCGCAAGAGCAATTGCAATTTCAAAAACTGAGTGCTATCATCAATGGATGTGTGAAGTTTCTTTTATAGTGATGATCAATTCCTTCAGCGGTTCGGAAATTGCAATTTTAAACGCCGTGTGGTCTCTTCAATGGGCATTGAAGTGTAATTAACAACGTAGGTGTATCGCAATTACAAAATATAAAATAGACCTGAAAACCGGGGGGTTTGGGGTCGGGGGGGGGGTTAGGCAGCCGGGGGGTTTTAGTCGGGGAGGGGGGGTTTGACGGGGGGTTAGGGCCGGGGAGGTTTCGGTTGGGGGGGGGGGGGGCCTGTTCCCGCAATCAGACACAGCGCATGCTTTGTGACGTCAGCTATGATGGCGAGGCCTGACTGCCGTTCGGAATACTAACCTTGTTAATTCAACATAACTGAAAAAAGATCCTCAAATGACAAGACTAGTCCAACTCAGTACAATTTTTAACGAAAAAAGCTTATTGAGGGAGAGCGGGGAGGGGGAGGAAGAAGAAAGTGGGAATGGGGATAAAAAATCTTAGGCTTGTCACTTATATCATTTCAAAGGACAAAATGGAATTGATTAATTGAATTTTGTGTAATAAAAGCATCGCAAAATAAAATTAGAAGACCTTAAAAAATAGCAAAAGACTTGGCGTTTTTGAGAACGGATATTTCTGTATGTTAAGTACATTCATGAGCTCGGGGAAAATTACCCCTCTTTCGAACGAAATTGATATAAGCACCGGCCGCGCCACGCTCAAAATTACCCGTCTCTTTTGTGGGGGGGGGGGGGGGTGCAGGTACGGAGTCCCCCATCCCCACCGGGTTGGTACTTGCAGTGTTAGTTGTTGTTTTTTTTTGGTTGGTTGTTTGGTTGGTCGTATGGTTGGTTTGCTTGGTGAGTTATTTGGTTGGTTATTAGATTGGTTGTTTGGTTGGTTTCTGTTATTGATATTGCTTACTTGTATTCGCATTCGGATTTTATATTATCTCTTATCTATTTATCTATCAAATCTTTTCTATTCGGTTTTAGCCAGCGATTTCAGTGAGACACACAGGAGTTTCTTGTAAACCATCTGTACTTGCAGAAGGGGTGTCGGGGGGGGGGGGGGGAGGTGGCTCTCAGGGGAGCGTGTGTAGGGACAGAGTGTGTCGGGGGAAGGGGTCTAGGAGAAGGAGGGGTTTAAAGGGTGAGGGGGTGTCGTGGGATGTCGGGGTATGTCGGGGGGGTGTCAGGGAGGGGGTGTCGGGGGAGCGTTGTCGGGGGAGGGGTGACGGGGGAGGGGGTGTCGTCGGCGGGGTGTGTCAGGCTGTTGTCGGGGGAGGGGTGACAGGGGAGGGGGCGTCGGGGAGGGGTGTGTCGGGGGAGTGTTGTAGGGGGAGGGGTGACGGGGGAGGGGTGTCGTCGGCGGGGTGTGTCAGGCTGTTGTCGGGGCAGGGGTGACGGGGGAGGGGGCGTCGGGGAGGGGTGTGTCGGGGGAGTGTTGTAGGGGGAGGGGTGACGGGGGAGGGGGGAGGGGGCGTCGGGGAGTTGTGTGTCGGGGGAGTGTTGTAGGGGGAGGGTTGACGGGGGAGGGGGGCGTCGGGGGAGTGTTGTAGGGGGAGGTTTTACGGGCAGGGGGCGTCGGGGAGGGGTGAGGGTTGTCGTTTCTGTCACAAATTCGTTCATGTCTCTTGCACGAACGAAGCCACACAACTTTGTCAAATCCAATCTCGACTCCGAAATGTTCTTTTTGGTATGTGTCCCGAAAGTTTATTTACAAAGTGCCGAAAATACCAGACCATAAAGAAACGCCGCTGCTTGGCATTCATTGCAATATATATGAAAAACCAGACGGCCAAATAACAGTCTGCCATTTAATAGTCTTAGTCATTTTTTTCAATCCGCAATCAAGAATCCTGAGGCCAAAGATGGCTGAAAGTCATTATACATGAAAAACCCACAAAACGGAAAATATCAGGCATTTAGTGTTCTTTTATTTGTTTCAATTTACAATCACTACCCCTGAGATGAAGGTGACAGAAATGCATTAAGCTCCATTTATCTAAAATTAGTTAACATATTAAGCAAATTCCAAATAATACATACGAAAAAAGAGGTTTAAAATGACCGATTTTACTATATTTTAGTCACAGATGTCTAAGGACAGCGAGATCAGCTGAAAAGTCATTCCGCGAGATCAGCTGAAAAGTCATTCCGCAAGGCTTTCGCATGAAAACTTCGTGAGATAGATTTCAACAGAATGAAAAGCACCCAGCGATCTGTTCCCTCACGAAAATATCCAGCAAAAGAAAAATATGCTTGTCAGCATCCGTTCTGTGTTATTTCTGTCATCTAGCTAGCAAACCTGAGGAACAGATCAGTTCTATGGTATTTCTGTCATCTAGCTGCCAAACCTTAGGAACAGATCAGCTCTATGGTATTTCTGTCATCTAGTTGGCAAACCTTAGGAACAGATCAGCTCTATGGTATTTCTGTCATCTAGCTAGCAAACCTTTGAGACAGATCACTTCTATGGTATTTCTGTCATCTAGCTGGCAAACCTTAGGAACAGATCAGCTCTATGGTATTTCTGTCATCTAGCTGGCAAACCTTTGGAACAGATCACTTCTATGGTATTTCTGTCATCAAGCTAGCAAACCTTAGGAACAGATCAGTTCTATGGTATTTCTGTCATCTAGCTGGCAAACCTTTGGAACAGATCCGTTCTATGGTATTTCTGTCATCTAGCTGGCAAACCTTAGGAACAGATCACTTCTATGGTATTTCTGTCATCTAGCTGGCAAACCTTAGGAACAGATCAGCTCTATGGTATTTCTGTCATCTAGCTAGCAAACCTTAGGAACAGATCAGTTCTATGGTACTTCTGTCATCTAGCTGGCAAACCTTAGGAACAGATCAGCTCTATGGTATTTCTGTCATCTAGCTGGCAAACCTTTGGAACATACCAGTTCTATGGTACTTCTGTCATCTTGCTGGCAAACCTTTGGAACAGATCAGTTCTATGGTATTTCTGTCATCTAGCTGGCAAACCTTAGGAACACATCAGCTCTATGGTATTTCTGTCATCTAGCTAGCAAACCTTAGGAACAGATCAGTTCTATGGTACTTCTGTCATCCAGCTGGCAAACCTTTGGAACATACCAGTTCTATGGTACTTCTGTCATCTAGCTGGCAAACCTTTGGAACAGATCCGTTCTATGGTATTTCTGTCATCTAGCTAGAAAACCTTAGGAACAGATCCGTTCTATGGTATTTCTGTCATCTTAGCTGGCAAACCTTTGGAACAGATCAGTTCTATGGTATTTCTGTCATCTAGCTAGCAAACCTTAGGAACAGATCAGTTCTATGGTATTTCTGTCATCTACCTAGCAAACCTTAGGAACAGATCAGTTCTATGTTACTTCTGTCATCTAGCTGGCAAACCTTTGGAACAGATCCGTTCTATGGTATTTCTGTCATCTAGCTAGCAAACCTTTGGAACAGATCAGTTCTATGGTATGTCTGTCATCTAGCTAGCAAACCTGAGGAACATGTTATTCCTCTAACTCACCAGAATACATTGAAAATAATTTTTATGTTCGTGTATTTTTTTAAAGATTTGCGAAAGTAAAACACATTCATTTTATGTAAGCTAAGAATTTGAAAGCCAGCAAATATAAGAAATAAATTATTTGTTAAACTCAGAATTAGAGCTAACTAGGAAAATAAAGATATACCTCAGCATCAAGAACCAGATAGCAAAATAGCAGGAGCTGTTTGTTCCTTAAGACAACAGAAGAAATAGAAGGAATTTTCTGTTCCTCCAGGTGCTGGCTGGCAAAATGAATGTCTGTTGTGTGTGTGTGTGTATGTGTGTGTGTGTGTGTATGTGTGACTGTTGTATCAACAGATAGAAGCACCAACGGCTCGACCCAGTGCAGTGACTAACGGATGAACACAGCGACTAACAGGTGGGCGCAGTGACTAACGGATGGGCGCAGTGACTAACGGGTGGACGCTGCGACTAACGGATGGATGCAGTGACCAACGTATGGGCGCAGTGACTAACGGATGGATGCAGTGACTAATGGATAGGCGCAGTGACTAACGGATGGGCGTCGGGGTGTCTAAGGGATAGACGTAGTGACTAACGGATGGGCGCAGTGACTAACGGATGGATGCACTGAGTAACAAATGGGCGCATTTACAACGTAGAACTATGCAACAACTGCACAAGCCGTGACTCTTTAAAATTGATTGGGACCGACAAGAAACTCGGAAGAAAAAGCCAGAACAATCTTGCACACTTTATTTCTATAAATTAAATCGAGACACTTGTGAGTGCACATGATGACAAATAGTCCACAGAGCTAAGGACCTCAATGGGGCGCTACTCCCCACTCCCCCCCCCCCCTCCCCCTCGCAACCAGTCACGTGATCATGTCGTTTGAATTCATTGGCTGAAAACCCCTTTTCAGATTTATCCAATGAAAACTTGTGATTTCGATCTGAACCACAGATCTGTGAATCCGGTCCTCATTATGACTTGGATATCATGATTCTATGATATTACAGTTCCAAAATAAATTCCTCAGCAAACGTTCCTTTCCTTGATATTTGTGTTTTACCTAGTACATTATCGAATGACTAATGACTAGAAAAACGTTCCAAACAATTAAAACAGCTGCTCGCCCTCGCTCTCCTACCCCCACCCCCACCCCCACCGCCTGGAGGGTGCAGGGACGCAAACTGCCACGTCACACATAAAACAACCAGACAGAAATCAGTCGGGGCTGACGTCGTCAACTACGTCATCAATGACGTCATCATTTGTTGCAGCTTCGCTTTCGTTGCTTGCCGCTCTCTGGCTTCGCAAATGCTGAAAGAAAGGGTAGCTTTTTTTTTTTGCAAGCTAGATAACTAAAAATCAAATCTGATATTGAATATCAAATACCGATCTAGTGCTGCCAAACTATAACGTTTCGGGAATAAATTAACAGACACCACACAAAACATTACACACGTGGGGTTTAGAAGCAATAATATCATTGGTCAATTTTGTTTTACATTCAAAATCATCAAAATTTCTATCCACAAAATGCTGTCTGTTTCTGGAATTTACTTCCATTTACTTCATTTCTTTATCACAAGATTCTGTCTTTGGCCTGACACAATTTTTGTTGTTTTTTTTTTTTTCGCTTTTTACTCACGCGTGAGATGTCGCTCAGGAAATCTCCTAACTGTAAACAAAAACAAAGAAACGCGGCTAGGCAAGTCAGGAACTGGCATTATGAGAGGACATTCCACCAAGTCAACAGTCCGATACAAAAGTCAAAAGTCCGATTCATTAATCAATAATCTAGTTCGTTTTTTTTTTGGGGGGGGGGCGGGGGGAAGGGGGGTTGGGTTTTTATGGATGAGAGCAATTCTCTCCTTTCCCCGAACCCTTGAAAAAAGCCGCTTTTCACTTTGAAACTGTCCGTAAACATTTTACAGTGGTCGTCACTAAAGGGGGTCGTCATATTAATTCCTGCGCGTCATCATTTTATGTTTTCATTCTGCTCTCTTTTATTATGGCATTTAAGGGTGATATTATCGCAGCCAATAAGGGGCGTTATAAATAATTGTTATTATTGTCATATTAAAAGAAATATTTGTTACTCTAACGTGTTTCACCCATTTTCTTAAAAATACATCACAATGACTCAACAGCATAGAGCTATGACGTCACAATGACGCGTATGTACACTCGACAGGGGCGGACCAGGGAGGGTTTCAGAGTTGCATACCCCCCCCCCCCGCCCCCACCCTCCACGCCGCTAAACTTCGCGTTTTAACAAAAAATGTTTGACTGGTAAACTCTACTTCGTGTGCCTTTCCCCCTCCCCCCCCCCTCACCCCCGCTGGGCCAAAATCTGTCTCCGCCACCGCCCAACAACACACACACATACACACATGGCGAGCACGCACCAGGTCCTGGCTGGACGCTTGCTGATCACGTGACACGGCCGACTGCGTGGCATCTGATTGGCGCATCTTCTCCAGCGCCCGCGTGAAGTCTGCCATTTCCATTGGTCGCACCGGCCTGTAAACACGCACAGTGCGCAAGCTCAGCGTTCATTCTCGGTGCACAATGCGACTGCTCAGCGTTTATCTCGGTGCACAGTGCGCAAGCTCAGCGTTCATTCACGGTGCACAGTGCGCATGCTCAGCGTTCATTCTCGACGCACAGTGCTCATGCTCAGCGTTCATTCTCGACGCACAGTGCGCATGCTCAGCATTCATTCTCGACGACACAGTGCGCATGCTCAGCATTCATTCTCGACGACACAGTGCGCATGCTCAGCATTCATTCTCGACGACACAGTGCGCAAGCTCAGCGTTCATTCTCGGCGACACAGATAACTCGTAACGCGAGACTTGTATCTTTCAAGAAATCCATTTACAGTGTTGAAACTGTGCTTCATTTAAAATTATTAAATTTGGACATCGTTTCTTGTAGAAATGTACATATTGTTCAATCACACCAAGTCTTCTATGGACTAAATGGTTATAAAACGGGGGGATGGGTGTTGGAGGGGAGGCAGGGGGGGGCAGCTGAGGCAACTAGCAGCTCCGCTGTGCCTGCAGGTGCACGACCAAGCCCCCCCCCTCCCCCCTCCCGACCGATACATTTTTCGGTGGGTTACCGCGTACGAGCGGTGTGTGGTAGCTGGGGGGGGGGGGGGGGAGCGAAGGCGGATGGGGCGGGACAGGGGTGAAAACGAGGATTTGCGCCTGCCCGCTAAGCACACCGCTGTCACCGCACAACTGTACGTAGTTGCGAACGCGGCATAGATTTAGGTGAGGAGGGGGTGCATCGTGGGGAGGGGGGGGGGGGGAGAAGGGGGTGTGGCGTTCAGGGACATGGCGGGGAGAAGAAACACCCACTTCCCGCGGCACAGTAATCAACACCTCCCCCCCCCCCCCCCCGCACCTCACACGAGTTGCTGCAGTTAGTGACGCACGTGATGTATGGCAGAGGTGTGGGTGTGTGCGTGGGGGAGGGAGAAAGAGAGTGTAGGCACACCTACCTCCCCGCGGCACCGTCACCGTCTTCCTCCTGCAGGTAGTAACAGCTCCTCCAGGTAGAGGTGTGCGAGTGTGCTGGTTGCGGGGGGGGGGGGGGAAAGGCGTAAGGAGCGAGTGAAGGGACACCTACCTGCCCGCGGCACCTTCACCATCACCGCCGCCCGCCTGCAGGTAGTCACGCACACGGTAGATGGCCGCCATACGACACAGCTCCTTCAGGTCGCTGCCGGAGAAGCCATCTGTACGCCGAGCTATGCCACAGTAATCCAGCCCCGCAGCCACCTATGTCAAAACACACATGACGTCATCACACACCCCCACGTCATAACACACGCCACGCTATGCCACAGTAGTCCAGCCCCGCCGCCACCTGTGTCAAAACCCACATGACGTCATCACACACCTATGTCAGAACACGCGCCGCGCTATGCCACAGTAGTCCAGCCCCGCGGCCACCTGTGTCCAAACCCACATGACGTCATCACACACCTATGTCAGAACACGCGCCGCGCTATGCCACAGTAGTCCAGCCCCGCGGCCACCTGTGCCCAAACCCACATGACGTCATCACACACCTATGTCAGAACACGCGCCGCGCTATGCCACAGTAGTCCAACCCCGCGGCCACCTGTGTCAAAACACACATGACGTCATCACACACTCCACGCCATAACCCGCGCCGCGCTATGCCACAGGAATTCAGCCCCGCGGCCACCTGTGTCCAAACCCACATGACGTCATAACACACCCCACGTCAGAACACGCGCCACGCTATGCCACAGTAGTCCAGCCCCGCGGCCAGCTGTGTCCAAACACATCTGACGTCATCACACACCCCACGTCATAACACGAGCAGCGCTTTGCCACAGTAGTCCAGCCCCGCCGCCACCTCTGTCCAAACCCACATGACGTCATCACACACCTACGTCATCACACACCCTATGTCATAACACGCGCCGCGCTTTGCCACAGTAGTCCAGCCCCGCCGCCAGCTGTGTCCAAACACATCTGACGTCATCACATACCACACGTCATAATACGTGCCGCGCTATGTCACAGTAGTCCAGCCCCGCCGCCACCTGTGTCCAAACCCACATGACGTCATCACACACCTACGTCATCACACACCCCACGCTATGTCACAGTAGTCCAGCCCCGCGGCCACCTGTGCCCAAACCCACATGACGTCATCACACACCTATGTCATAACACGCGCCGAGCTATGCCACAGTAGTCCAGCCCCGCGGCCACCTGTGTCCAAACCCACATGACGTCATAACACACCCCACGTCACAACACGCGCCACGCTATGCCACAGTAGTCCAGCCCCGCGGCCAGCTGTGTCCAAACACATCTGACGTCATCACACACCCCACGTCATAACACGAGCACTGCTTTGCCACAGTAGTCCAGCCCCGCGGCCACCTGTGTCCAAACCCACATGACGTCATCACACACCTATGTCAGAACACGCGCCGCGCTATGCCACAGTAGTCCAGCCCCGCGGCCACCTGTGCCCAAACCCACATGACGTCATCACACACCTATGTCATAACACGCGCCGAGCTATGCAACAGTAGTCCAGCCCCGCGGCCACCTGTGCCCAAACCCACATGATGTCATCACACACCTATGTCAGAACACGCGCCGAGCTATGCCACAGTAGTCCAGCCCCGCGGCCACCTGTGTCCAAACCCACATGACGTCATCACACACCTATGTCATAACACGCGCCGAGCTATGCAACAGTAGTCCAGCCCCGCGGCCACCTGTGCCCAAACCCACATGACGTCATCACACACCTATGTCATAACACGCGCCGAGCTATGCAACAGTAGTCCAGCCCCGCGGCCACCTGTGCCCAAACCTACATGATGTCATCACACACCTATGTCAGAACACGCGCCGCGCTATGCCACAGTAGTCCAGCCCCGCCGCCACCTGTGTCAAAACCCACATGACGTCATCACACACCTATGTCATAACACGCGCCGAGCTATGCAACAGTAGTCCAGCTCCGCGGCCACCTGTGTCCAAACCCACATGACGTCATAACACACCCCACGTCAGAACACGCGCCACGCTATGCCACAGTAGTCCAGCCCCGCGGCCAGCTGTGTCCAAACACATCTGACGTCATCACATACCACACGTCATAACACGCGCAGCGCTTTGCCACAGTAGTCCAGCCCCGCCGCCACCTATGTCCAAACCCACATGACGTCATCACACACCTATGTCATCACACACCCCACGCTGTGTCACAGTAGTCCAGCCCCGCGGCCACCTGTGTCCAAATCCACATGACGTCATCACACACAGCACGTCATAATACGTGCCGCGCTATGTCACAGTAGTCCAGCCCGCGGCCACCTGTGTCAAAACCCACATGACGTCATAACACACCCCACGTCAGAACACGCGTCACGCTATGTCACAGTAGTCCAGCCCCGCGGCCACCTGTGTCAAAAACCCATCTGACGTCATAACATGCACCGACGTCATAGCACAGCTGGCGTCACAGCTGTCACGTCGCAGCACTCATTACAACACAAGTGACGTCAACATGCACGTGACGACCTAACACAACACACGCCGACGTCTCCATGCACGCGAGGACAAGGGTTCGAATCCCATCCACGGAGGATGATGAGGGACTTCCCTCTGTGCTTTACCACCGACTTCCCGCACAGCAATACTAGCTCACAAAATTGCTACTTATCGCTATTCTTTAGTTTCTAAGTTCCCATTAACAAGAAAGTCCAGGGACATTGTTGCCTGTCGAGATCTAATGAATCAAGTATAAATAACGTGTTAGGGTTACCAAAAAGTGGTAGTAGCATTTTAAAAAACCGGGTTCTGAAAATTTTTCAAAGACCATCATTTGCCTTATCGCTGGCGGATCTAAGAAAAGTAAATTTCAAAAATGCCCTAACATTGGACTACGCCTAAAACATGAAAGCAATCTGACCAGAATCACTAAAAGTACTATTTTGAAAAATGTGATCCCTAACACTTTCAAAGGTTGGCATGAAGCCAAGTTTTTTGGTAGGTGAGCCAAAAAAAAGCAATTTTTAAAGAAAACTTGAATGAAGAACATTATTCTAAAATTTCGATTAAATTCAATTAAACTACAAAAGGCAATGCATTTTGGAAAACAAAGATTTAAAATGTCACCAATTGGCCAATTTTTGGAGAATCGCCTACAATGTAATTTTTCGCAAGAGGATCATATAAGGAAGATTCGTACCAAATTTTGAAGGAATACGTTCAAAACTGTGGGAGAACAAACATTTTGACAAAAGGGTAACAAAAAAATCAAAATAGCACCACGTGGCCACCATTCGAAGAAGCGCCAAAAAAAAGGCCAGTCTTTCAAGAGACAACCAAAGGGAGACTATTCGACATGATTTGAAAGGAATCCAATAAAAATTGTGGGAGAAGAAGCATTTTGAAAATAGGCCAACAAAAAATTTCAAGATGGTGCCATTCGGCCTATCGAAAGACAGCAATTTATCAACAGAGCACCTAAAAGCAAATATTTACGCAAAATCACGGAAGAAGCCCCCTATCTGGTCAATTTTTTGGTGGCTCGCCAAAAAAGTGAATTGTCACGACAGCCCTTTCTGGTGAACACTTATTCAAAAGTTTAAGACAATCCGATTAACGTTGTAGGAGAAGAAGCATTTTGAAAACTTGCAACCATAAAATAATTTTTCGAGACAGGCCCTGGAGAACATCTGTACAAACTATGAAAGGAATTCAAACAGAACTGTGGTAGAAGAAGCATTTAAAAGTTTACATGCGTACAAACGTACATGCAGGCGACGGATGGCCCTCCCCACCCCCCCCTCCCCACCCCCCCTCCCCTGATGTTATGACACCTCTGGTCTCAAAAAACGTAAAAGAGCACTCCGCCACAACACACCACCCCCCCCCCCCCCTCGTTCGATTATTTTTTTCACTGCCATACAAAGTGCTCCCGACCGCAGCTTGAAGGAACAGAAAACAAAAAGGCTGACTTACCGGCTCCTTCTCTAGAATAACTCTCAAAATGTCCCCTCTTTGCACTGCGTTCTACAACAGGAAAACATCAATGTGATTTATTCGTCGGTAAGATTATCATCACTTTACCCACAAAAAAGGAAGACATCTAATTTGTAAGATGTTAGGTACATATAACGATTTGACGGTGTTTTACTACCCTAACCCCCATCCCTCCCCTTCCCTTGTCCTGAAGAAAAATCAATGGATGCATCCTGACTGCAAGCAGACCTATTTTTTGAGAGATCTTTGAAAAGAAAAAAAAACTAGAGCGGCTGGTTACCGGCTTGCCGATGTGGAATTTGCTCGGCATGCGCCTCATAATGGCGGCGTCGACGTCATCGGGTCGGTTGGTGGCGCCCATGATCAGGATCTGGCAGTCCGGATCCGTCAGCAGACCGTCCCAGAAGGCCATGAACTGTGTCTTCATCATGGCCGTCGCCTCGTGGTCGTTCGACGAGCGAGAGCGCAGGAACGCGTCTGGAATGAACGCAGAAAAAAATTTAGAAAACGCGTCTCGAATGAACGCAGAAAAAAAAATTAAAAAAACGCGTCTCGAATGAACGTAGAAAAAAAATTAAAAAACGTGTCTGGAATGAACGCAGAAAAAAATTTAAAAAACGCCTGTGGAATGAATGCAGAAAAAAGTATTGAGAAATGAAAACAAGCACGCGGGATTGAACGCAACACAGTATAGAACGAGCTAAAAATAACGCGCCTGAGATAAAAAAAATACACCTGAGATGAACGCAAAAAAAACACAAAAAGCGTCTGGAATGAACGAAATAAAATGTGTCTCAGCTGAACACAAAAGAAGCCTTAAATGAACAAATATTGCCGACGAGCAAGAACGCGTCCGAAATGAACGCGCCCTTTTTAAGTAAAACTCGGTGCTAAAAGCTATGGACCAATATCTCTCGGCATACAAACATCAACACGCCCAGCGTTATATCGTCCTATCACCCTCACCAACCCCCCCCCCCCCCTTCCCCCTCCACTCCTACGCAGTGTAAGTATACATCGTATTTACGGCGTTCTTCTCAGGCCTCACTCCACGCGGAGTCACGTGAGTCACGCGAAAAAACACGTGGCGTCGGTTAATATATTTCGAATCTTTTGTAACAAGAGCACCGGAACGCTGCCAATCCCCTCGCCCTTCGCAAAATATGCTAAGTTTCGACCTCAATTTTGGCTAAATAAATGACAAGTCGGACAAACTGAATACGAGGTGCGCAACTATAATTCATGAGGAGCAAATCTGTATAGGATTTGAAATGTGTGTGCTTACCCGTTCGTCGGAGTTGTGCATACAAGACCACTACCCAAAAGCGTGACGGACGGACGGAGGCACGGACGGACAGACTAACCAAATCCTATATCCCCTTTGCCAAGAAAGCTGGGCGAGGGGATAATAAAACTTCCTTGGATATGAATGCAGAGCACTTCACTCACAGCACTTCATTTAGAGCACTTCACTCACAGCACTTCACTTAGAGCGCTTCACTCAGAGCACTTCCGTCAGTACATTTTTTTTTTCAATTGTAACACATTCTTACTTTAAAAAATAATATTTATTCAAATTCTAAAATGAATTCTAAACAACAATGTTAATGAGACAAGATCTCACCAATTTCGTCAATAAATATTATGACCGGCTGAAGTTTCTGTGCCTGAAAAATGAACAGATCCGTTTTATTGTCTTTCTTTTTTTTTTTCTTTTTTTTTCGATTTCATTTACTTCGGTTTCAGCATTTGTGTAGGAACGCTTTTTTTTATATCTGAACCCTGGATGTTTTCGTTTTATAGTAATACGGTTCACTGGCCTCCCTTTTACTTCACA